>CAJUYH010001316.1:0-50178 GCA_910591685.1 Galerucella tenella | reverse complement strand
GGCAATGTCCATTCTGTTTGAAAAATGATTTTCCAGAAATGTCTGAAGTTTGGAATCATTTTGATGTTGACGCATGTCCAGGTAAAGCTAATGGTGTACGATTACGATTAGAAAATGGTATATCTGGTTATATTCACATAAAGAATTTGTCTGATAATCGAGTGGAAAATCTAGAGGAGCGAGTTAGAGTTGGACAAGTAATACACTGTCGTGTAACAAAAATTGATGTTGAAAAATATAGTGTTGAGTGTACAAGTAAAACTAGTGATCTTGCAGATGTGAATAATGAATGGCGACCAACTAAAGATTCATGCTACAATACAGAGGCTGAAGAAGACGATGTGAAAACAGAAGAAGATGCTATAAAAGTTAAACAACGACAAACTTACGTTAAACGTGTGATTGTTCATCCGTCATTTCACAATATTAATTATGCTCAAGCGCAGAAATTGATGGAAACAATGAAACAAGGTGATGCGATAGTTCGTCCAAGTAGCAAAGGTACTGATCGTTTAACAGTAACATGGAAAGTAACTGATAATATTTATCAACATATCGATGTGAGAGAAGAAATGAAGAACAATGTATTTTCATTAGGACAAAGGTTGTGGATTGGCAATGAAGAATTCGAGGATCTGGATGAAATCATTGCTCGACATGTTAATCCAACTGCTGGTTATGTATCGGAATTATTGGAGTTTAAAAGATATAAGACTGGTATTGATGGTGCGGTGGCTGAAGCTGACAAATTGCTAAAAAAACTGAAGAATGCAAACCCAAAGGAGATCCCTTACTTCCTTTCAGCTGCCAAGGACTATCCAGGAAAGTTTATGCTCTCGTATTTACCACGAATTACTTGTAAACACGAGTATGTAACCGTTACATGCGAAGGTTTTCGATATCGCGGTCAGATGTTTAATCGCGTCGATGAATTAATTCGATGGTTCAAAGAACACTTTCGTGATCCGATACCACAACAAAATACACCTTCTATATCATACGACGCTATGAGTTCTCGAATATCGGGACATGCAACACCCGGTTCAATTCGCAACATGAGCTCCGAGGCGATTGCACGCGTAGCGCAAAATCTTCCTCATCATATGATTCATTCACTCTCACAAGCTGCAAGTCAAACCCCTCATCATTATATACGGCATACACCTAGTGTTGCAAGCACTACGGGTTATTGCGGAACTGTCATCCATCCTAACACACCTTATACGCCATCAGCTCAAACGCCATACATGACACCATACCAAACTCCCCATTACTCACAGCCAACTCCGCGATACGGGCAACAAGCTCCAAATAATCAATTTTTACATCCAGCCGGGGTAACGAGCCAAAATATCCATCAAAGACTACCACCAATGTCAAATCAATCTATTCCAACGAACAATGTAGACGATGATTCGTTCGATTGGGGAACAAGCAGTACATCACAACCATCGAACCAGAGTATCAATCAAACATCAACACCATATTCAAGTCGATCGGCACCAATAAATAATGCAACCGATGATTCATTCGATTGGGGAACAAGCGCTACAACACAGTCTACGAATCAAAGTACGCATCAAAGATCAACATCATATTCACATCGATCGAATTTTACAAACAATGCAGCAGTGGGAGGTCGTTTTAATCGACAAACAGGCGGTACGAATAAATGGCCAAAACGTCAGAATACACGTCAAAGACCAACGCCATATTCTCGTCAACAGACTTCAACGAACAGTACAAACGACGATTCGTACGATTGGGGAACAGGTGGGGGTGTAAAGAACGAGAACGAATCAAATGATGCGGCCGTTGTTGATGATGATCCGGTTGATTGGGGAACGGATACGGCGGCACCGCCAGCGAGGAACAATAAGTTCCAGAAATCAACGTCATATTCACGACAACTAACTTCATCAAATAACGGAAATGATGATATGTTCGATTGGGGTACAGTAGCAACAGCAACCAATCAAAGTGACACCGCAACAAATAACGCGTCGGATGATTGGGGAACTGATACACAGGCAACACGAAGAAGAAGTAATAAGTTTCAGAAATCAACGTCCTATTCGCGACCACCAACTTCGTCAAATAATGCAAGTGATGACATGTTTGATTGGGGTACAGTTGCAACAGCAACAAATCAGAGTGACACTTCAACGAATAACGTGGTAGATGATTGGGGAACTGATACACAGCCAACGCCAGTAAAAAATAATGAATTTAAGAAATCAAAGTCAGATTCACGACAACCAACTTCATCCAATAATGGAAGTGATGATATGTTCGATTGGGGCACAGTGGCAACAGGAACGAATCAAAGTGACACTTCAATAAATAATGTGGTTGACCGGCAGACATTTGAAACAGACCAACCAAGGAAACAGAATACAAATCGTAAATGGACTCCATATTCACGTCAGCAAAATCAACAGAATAATGGAAATAATTCGTCCAATTCGCAAACAAATTCACGATCATGGCATCAAAATAAGCAACGTCGATCAGGAGGTCCATCGTCATATCAACAGACTGCAAATAGCAATGCAGACGACGATACGTTTGATTGGGGCACCGTTACTCAGACACAATTACCGAGTCAAAGTGAAACGTCAACCAATGACACGAATGATAATACGTTCGATTCGGAAACAACGCCAATGACACAGCAGACTCGTCACAATATGCAACGCCATTCAATGCCATCGTCATATCGATCGCATTCAAGGAAGAACGAGAATCGAGGCGGTCGATTTAATAGACAAAGAAGTGGGTCCTATGAACGGCCAATGCGACAAAATATGAATCGCAGGACAGGGTCATATTCACGCCAACCAACTCCAGCAAATAATGCAGCGGACGACTCATTCGATTGGGGAACATGTGCAACGACTCAACCAAATCGACAAAATACACATCGGAATTCAATGCCACCGCCACGTCCATCGCCTCCAAGGCCCAATCCAGAAGATGATACGTTTGACTGGGGAACAATTTCACAACCAACGTCAGCGAACCAAAATACTTCACAAAAATCAATGTCATCGCCCCGCCAAACAAGTCCAACGAATAATGGCGATGACGATACGTTCGATTGGGGAACAGGATCAATGAACAAGACCGAGCTTTCAGAAAATAATGCAGCTGATGATATGTGTGAGTGGCAAACAGGTACGGAGACATCTGACTCACCTAAACCAACAACAAAGTCAAGTCCTTGTAGTGTTGGCAATGCGACACCCCTTTATGATGAAAATTGAGAAAACTATTATTTTGCTACTATAATAATACTTAAAGTATCTTCCGATGTCTAAATAATGTGATATTAAATTCATATTGGACACATTGTGCATTATTATGGTTAATTATATTTTATATTTTTATTAAAAAAAAAAAATATTAATATAAGTGTATATTCAGCTATAAAAATTTCAGAACACTAAATAAATACTATATACGCCTGTAAAGAATATAAAATTTTTTTTAGAAATATTTTTCACATATGTGAAAATAATATTAGCCATTGAATTTTTCATATATTTACGAATTTTATTTGATTCCTTTTTTTCTTCACTAAAATACCATCTTTTATTACACAACTTTAGCTGAATGTAGTGCAATTTGGTCGACATATAAATAGTAATTTTTTAGTGACTTTGATTCATAAATATACATTCAAATATATACAGATATATGTTTAAAATATAAAAGTCTTGCAGGTTGATTTTAAAATATTTTTGTTTCCAAGAATAAGTATATAAATACAACAATTAAGATCTCAAATGTTTTTTTATTTTTTTAAATATACCGCGTAATAGTGTGACCGACCGTGGTTTATAATACATTTCATTATTATCGACAACTCAAACTCCCTCTAATGATCAATTGTTGAAATTATTCAATATAGATATTGGATATCTTTATTTTTCTGTTGCTGCATGGCTAATGTTTCTATATCCTGTTTCTGTCAAATCTACTGCTCCAATCGGCACACCTAATTAGTTATAGAACAAATTCCAAACTAAAATTCAATAAAGTATGAATTGAGATAAGACGACAATTCATAACGAGGTGATATATTACGACTATGACGATCGTTATTTGGAGGACGCAATGAACAAAAACAAGGTAAAAATCACAAACGAATTTTCGATATTTCTATATTTTATATACAAGAATTATATTTGCAATATTCACTTTTATTAAATAATAATGCATTACGCATTATGACTGAATCATAGATGTAATCTTTGTAAGGTATTCGTCCTCGTTTTTACGTTTACTCATTCTTTTGATTATAGTTGTGTCATACACAAATGATTAACTCACATCCTGGATGACTCTTAATGTTCAATCAGTATTGACATCATGATAATATTTAAAATTCATTCTTCGATGTAATATCGATGGTTATTGCTTATTACTGTTATAATTTTATCAAAAACACACAAACGTAGTGAAATATTGAAAAAATAAATTTTAAACATTGTATAATAATAATAATATAATATATTTATTTGCATAGAAGTTGGCTGTCCCAGTCGGCGACAGGCAAACAATCTAATGGACATGGACATGGTGCCGAATCAGGAGAATAATTATGATGGGGGTTCAGGAACACATGAAAATCATGCAAGTATGATACTGAACAACACATTGCCAAGTACTAGCAATCAAAATGACAATCAGTTGAATGTGCAATTATCATCGGGCACATCTGTGACATCAAAAAACTCTCGTTTAAAAAATCATAATAATTCTGTGGAAGATGATCAAGATCAACAAAATCAATCTGTATCAAGTGATCCACAACTGAATGAAGCAACATGTCACCCTAATTACAGTGATGAAACCGATGATGTTTATCATCAGCCAACCACTACCATCTCCACAGAAAGTAATCGTGATAATATCAAGTCAAACTACAAAATCACATCATTGTCAGGTATAAATCAGAAAAATCAAAATGGCCCTGACAATCTGTCTAAAGATACGTCAGACAACATAGATAATGGTGAATCAGACATCACTGGCACATTCACCTTTGAAACTATGATGAAAAAGAAACAATTTATGCAAGAGCCCTCAAACAATTCGGAAACATTGCCAGGTAATAATACACAATCATTTTCATGCGCCAAAGAGCCAATGCGGAAAAATATGATAAGAAAAAAAGAATTTTTGAAACATAATCGTCGTACTGGTAGTGAAGATACAACGTTAAATAAATCCAGCGAACTTCATAATAATAAAAATTATTGTTCGCTTGACACCCATAAGAATACACTAGCCCGTGGAATGCACGTTCTAGATAATGAATCATGTAACATTGACACACAAAAAGATATTGGAATATCCATTGACGAAGTCTCGTCATTGTCACTTGAATTGCCAAAACAAGATTCGACAGATGACGACGATATAATTGTATCCTATAAACCATTTAAATTACCAAGCCTGGTAAATCTTTTCGAGGCCGCAGAGGCACAAAGAATTGAACTGGAAGAAAATGCATCAGCATCGATTGACCCATTGGGTTTAAATCACCGCGAAATGGATGGCGCTCAAGCGCTCAATGCGGATAGCAGCGAGGGTAGTAATTCTGATACAGAGTCACAGCGAGCTAATGAAGTGCATCGAAATGAAGTGGCAAAAAAGAGGGTACGAAGCATGAACGGAACTATGTCGCAGGATCGTGTAGAATATTATCATTTGTGGCGTAGCACAGGTGGGCAATCATCCATGCCAGAAACATTATACGATCATTTATACACTAATCCACCACCTTTACCGCCGAGAATTGCACATAGGCCATTGCATCGACGCAACGCTTTACCCGCAGCACTAACATGCAAACGTCATTATAAACATTCCACACCATGCCGCCCAGAAGATTGTTTTGGTTTTGAAATTGTTGATGTAGATGAAACTGCAGCGTCAAAAGCAAGGACTGCAATAACAAAAAGCATTGCATTAATGAGTACACCACGATCGCACACACCATTAGTCAGACCAGAAACGAGTGCCAGTAGTCAACTTGAATGTCCACCCACTCCGACACATCGTCCAAAACCGTTAAGGCCTTTACCAATGTGTCCTTCAAGTAATCCATCATTAACATCGGATGAACCACTTCCACCTTCGTGGGAAGCACGAATTGATAGTCACGGCAGAGTATTTTATATTGATCATTTGAATCGCACAACAACTTGGCAACGGCCAGGGCAAACAAGCCGAAATACAGGATGTGATATTCGTCGACAGCAACTTGACAGGCGCTATCAAAGTGTCCGACGTACGATTTCGCGGACTGATAATATAGATCGTGAAGCAGGTTCATCAGGTATAAATGTAATCCAATCAGAAAATAGCGATCCGCCAGATATATCAGAGCAAAGAAATGAAATTGAACCATTTGATATTGCAACAATACCACCAGTTTTATTTCTATCGCGCCCCGACTTTTTCACCGTTCTTCATACAAACTCCGATGCAATGGAGCTTTACAATCGTAATCCAAGTTTGAAACACATGATTAGTAGAATTCGAAGAGATCCAATGGTTTTTCCACGTTACGAACATAATCGTGATTTAGTTGCGTTGATAAATTTTTTTGCTGATCCAATGAAAGAATTGCCGCGCGGATACGAATCGAAATTGGACAGAACGAGCAAACGATTTTTTATCAGTCACGCGAGAAAAGCTACGTCATTTATTGATCCAAGATTGCCAACTGAGACGGCACATCCGCGAACACTTCTTGACGAGGCACCTGTTCCACCGCCCAGACCACAACAATCAGGTGTTACAACAACGCCGGATATTCCTGTCGCGTACAATGATAAAGTCGTTGCGTTTTTGCGACAACCTAATATCATGGACATTTTGAAGGAACGACACGCAGCGTTGGGACAAAATATTGCTCTCCGTGAAAAAGTCAATACAATCAGGGTCGAGGGAACAATTGCATTGCAACGATGGAGTCACGATGTTTCTTTAGCACTGCTATTGAGTTTGTTTGAGCAAGAAATAATGTCGTATGTCCCGGGAAATATTGGACGATCGCCGTTGGGAAGTCCACACGCATCACCGGGATTGACCAGAGCATCCGCACGAGCACCCGCACCGTATCGGCGTGATTTTGAAGCAAAACTTCGAACATTTTATCGAAAACTCGAGAGTAAAGGCTTTGGACAAGGGCCAGGCAAGCTAAAGTTACACATAAGACGTGATCATCTTTTAGAAGATGCATTTACGCGCATTATGGCCGCGTCGAAGAAAGACTTACAGAAAGGAAAACTGGTGGTGATATTTGATCATGAAGAAGGATTAGATTATGGCGGTCCATCCCGTGAATTTTTCTTCCATCTTTCACGTGAACTTTTTAATCCTTATTATGGACTCTTTGAATATTCGGCGAATGACACATATACAGTTCAAGTATCACCGATGTCTGCATTCGTAGACAATTATCATGATTGGTTTCGATTCTCGGGTCGTGTTTTGGGTTTGGCATTGGTACATCAGTATTTACTCGATGCATTTTTCACTAGACCATTTTATAAAGCGCTTTTACGTGTAGCCGCGAGTTTGAGCGACTTGGAGAGTCTTGATCAGGAATTTCATCAGAGTTTAATGTGGATTAAAGAGCGTGACATCAGCATTGAACCGTTGGAATTAACATTTTCCGTCACTGAGGAACTTTTGGGTCGCGTTGCTGAGCGCGAATTAAAGCCAGGTGGGCGTAATATTATGGTAACCGAGAAAAATAAAAAGGAATATTTGGAGAGAGTGGTGAGATGGCGATTGGAGCGCGGTGTCTCTGAACAAACGGAGTCACTTGTACGTGGATTTTATGAAGTCGTTGATCCACGCTTAGTTTCAGTTTTTGATGCACGTGAATTGGAATTGGTGATAGCTGGAGCGGCTGAAATTGATTTGAATGATTGGAGAGCACACACAGAATATCGAAGCGGTTATCATGATGGTCATCCAGTTGTTGAATGGTTTTGGAGTAGTATCAGTCGATTTACAAATGAACAGCGATTGAGATTACTTCAATTTGTCACTGGGACTTCTAGCATTCCATATGAGGGCTTTGCGGCCCTACGCGGCTCCACGGGACCAAGAAAGTTTTGTATTGAAAAATGGGGAAGGCCGAATAGTTTACCCAGGTTAGTATTGATATTACACCAAGGAAATAATTTATAACGAAATTATTGTGAAATTTACACGAATAATTTGATCTCATATTCCAATTGCAGAGCACATACTTGTTTCAATAGATTGGACTTACCGCCTTATCCAACACCTGAAATTTTATACGAAAAATTACTTCTTGCTGTAGAAGAAACGAACACATTTGGAATAGAATAAATTAGTACAATTTTCAAAAACAATTTGTTGATGTCTAGTTTTGACTGAACTATATATGTTTATGGGATATTAACGTTACGCCAATGAAATTACAATGTAAAATTAAGTAATTTTTAACGTAGTATAATTGAATTGTATATAACGAAATTATCGGGATTAAGATTGACGTATATGTGGATTTAAAATGTTCCATAGAAGGATTGAATTTGTAGAGTCAGTAGGTGGTAATTTATTATCAGTCGTTGAATTATGAATATTATGATATAATATTACGTAATATTTTGCCAAGGATTAAGAAGGAGGGTGAAGGATATTGTGATGCCATAATCTAATTGATGAAAAAATTTATGCAATTATCATTGCAAAATATTAATCAGAATTCGATACAATTTTGCTGTTATTCTCTCTGAATGGGTTTATACAAGAAAATTTATTTCTTTTGTCATTGCACTTTTATTCAGATAGATAAAAAGTAAAATATAATATGAATATAGATTTTTGTTCTATAGCAAAGTTCGCGATTTTTTAATAAAGCAAATGAGAATGATATATCATTTGCTTGTTATTTAACACACAATACACATTACAATACAAGGCATGAGTCGAAATTATAGTGAGGCATTTTGAGTCGTATGTAAATGAAAACGGGTTGGTACATAGATACATATATTTATTAATATAAATATGCGCATTCAAAGTCTTATCAATTGCTCACTACATGCATCGATGTTAATATTATGATTCTATTAAAAAAAAAAAAGAATAGAAAGAAAACAAATAATATATACCCAGTCATAGATATTTATGATCTAATTATTTACTGATAGATTGGATGACGAAGTCTGAAAAAAATAAGAAACATTTACAAGCTACTCCAAAGCGTTCCATCCACTATTTTGTGAGTTCACAATCAATGAAAAGTTTTAACAAAACGTTATTTATTAATTGATAAAAATTGAGGCTTTTTAAATTTTTGATATTTCGAAAATTTACTTAATGAAAAGAGAAAACAACGAAATAAGCAAACACAGTATATATGCTTAGTTTTTTTCTTTTCGTTTCGGGTTGCCAACTTTCGGATTAACTGTGAAAAGATTGAAAAATAAAATTGTACTGCCACCGTTCATTAAAGTGTCTATGAAAAAAATAGCCTTTTCAAACGTTAGTTTTTTTTACGGCGCATAAAGCAGTATTTACTTAGCGAAAGTGCTTTCAACTATTTATAACGAATACGAATAAATAAATAATCACAAGAATGAAAAAAACTTGTGATGTCGAATTGTTTGATATGGCAAAAAACAATAATATACATGCACCTGTTTGCAATTTGAAATGCAACTTTTCAAGTCTTGCAGTGGTATATGTTGATAATTTCAATATCGCAAATAAATTAGATATTCAAGGTTGAAAACTAATTCATGGTTTTTTTTTAGTGAAATATATGTTTTTATAGAAAGGACCATTTAATTAAAATCTCAAAGTGTAAATTTAGAGTAGTAAATGTTGACTATTACTGTATTATAATTGCATAGAAAAATTTTTCGATGAAGAATAACCAAATCGATTATTAATTGTGCACTCAACACTCAGTCCTGAAAGCTAGTCATTATGTAGTTCATATATACATGAATGAAATCTCAATTATAACACTTGAATATATTAATTAATAAATAGGCTGCAATCCCTGTTACAATATTTACCGTTCAATTAAACATTTCAGACTAACATATTATGTTATTATTAATAATAAAAATGGCATTTGTTCTTATATGTTAAATCAATATGCACATGATTTATTCACAAAATATATTTGTGTGTAACAATAACAAAATACTCTTTTATCTTTCATATATGCTCTTACGGATTCAACATAAATGCACATCATTTATACAAATATATGCTGACTAAATGGAGCATAGAAAGAAAAAAAGCTATCAGTTAGCGCCAGTTTCTATTTTCAAAATCAACTTGGTGTCACGTCAAGAAATGGAAAATAAAAAAAAAATAAAAAGTACATAAACAGGCAATCACAAAATAGACTCATCCGGAACGAGAGGTTCCGGTAGTCTCTGCTTTATAACTACATGTATGTCTAAATAGCACTCGCCACGTTATAACATCAAAAATAAATGTTTCATTGGGACATGACTAGTGAAATATCAAAAAGAAATATATAGGTGAAATGAAAAGGGATATGTATAGAAATACAAGATATATTTATCGCGATTCCTGGCCATTTTTTTATACTCCCCACGTATGTACAATAATAAAATGAATGAGTCACATGCGGCTTTTAGAATGAAAGTGGGATCCACCTCTACAATAATCTACATAAGCCAATAAATCAATATTACTCTTTGGGAAATGAGAAAATATAATGAATGTTAAATGAAGATTGACGTATCTCAAGCAAATTTCAACAGGCAGGTATTCTATATCCCTGTATATAAAGATATATATTGTAGAAATAAGACGATAAGAATACAAAAGAAAATATTTGCAATCAATAATTTTGCGAAAGTGAAGGTCATGGTGGTGATGTTAGTGGGGGGGGGGGGGGGGGGGTAAAAATCGCTTTACGCAAATCTGTATATATTATACATATGTACATATGAGAGTGAGGGTATGTTGCGCATGGTTGCCTAATTTTATTTCAACGTTTTTTTATTTCCGCACAGGAATACTGGTGTGTTTTATCTCTATTATATTGAGGCCGAGTGTGTTTCTCCTATCCAGTCAAATACTGTCTTAGTCACATGAAAAGCGAAAAAAAAAAAAAATTTTGAGTGATGTAAGAGAGACAGAAGACAAGACAAGTACATTCTCTTTGATTCTTTCCAACTGTCTCCAATCTAAAACACAGTGCTATTTGTTCCCTTATTTTTCTCATTTCCTCACGTCCTCAATCCTCATTCTCAGAAAATTTGTGTTGGTCATAGCGCGCAAGTACGTTTTATTTATTTTTCCGGACATCAGAGAGCGCGCGTGACAGAGTGAGAACAAAAGCAAGAGAGAAAGAAGTATCTACTCCGAACTCGTCGGTGTGGGACGTGTGGGAAGAGAATATCAACGTCGGCCATCTTGGTGTTGAGAACAGGCCGTGGTCTGACAGTAGGGTTCTTCACATAATTCTTCATGCCGTCGTTTCTCTATTCAATTTATTGCCTATGCTATTTGAAAAGAGAATAAATAGTGACGAGGTGGACGTGGAAATTCTCTTAGTACGTAGTGTTTAATTTTTACAAGTGAACGTTTTATTTGTAAAAACGATAACAAAATGGACACGCCGAGGGAGCGAGAAATTGCCGCTGAGGATAGCATCAAAGTAGTCTGCAGATTTCGTCCTCTCAATGATTCTGAAGAGAGAGCTGGCTCGAAATTTATTGTTAAATTTCCAATCGGCGTTGATGACAATTGCATTTCTATTGGCGTAAGTTTTCTTTTGTCATTTCAATATAGTGATTTATAAGGTACATATTTTATGAAAAGGAATAGGCATGGTAGTTTATTACGATTCGGCGCACAGCTGATAACTCGTGCATTATGAGCACATCATATATTACATATTCCATTATTATTATTTATTACATTCCCCGAAATAGAAAAATATTTTATAAACAAATGATTATAGGGGGAATTAATTGAACACTCATACATTTCTTCATTGGTATTTATTCATTTTTTTTTTCATCGTATCGGAAATGTCAATTCATTCAATTTTCGTATGTCACTGAATGTGCTGCAACACTTGCAAGTACAAATGAATCATAGGATATTTTTACGGAGGAATTATGTTCAGAATTCATTACGATGTCATGACTTCATAGTAACAGCAGTTATAGCAGTAGTGATAGTAATTGTAATAGTACATATGTATGTATTTCAATTATATTGTTTTTAATTTTAGGGGAAAGTATACTTATTTGACAAAGTCTTCAAACCAAATGCAACACAGGATAAAGTGTACAATGAAGCAGCAAGGTCTATTGTTACTGATGTACTCGCTGGATACAATGGCACAATATTTGCATATGGACAAACCTCGTCAGGTAAATATGAAAGAACGAGAGAATAATGTTGTAATAACGTTGAAAATAAATTGTCTCTATAATTAATTGAAAACAAAACTTGAACTTAATATTTTATAACTTAATAAATTATCACAGGTAAAACCCACACGATGGAGGGCGTTATTGGAGATGCCAATAAGCAAGGAATCATCCCAAGAATTGTCAACGATATATTCAATCATATTTATGGTATGGAGGAGAACTTGGAATTTCACATTAAAGTTTCCTACTTCGAGATCTATATGGACAAAATTAGAGATTTACTCGATGGTGATTATATAAAATAAATTGATTAATTTTGTGGAAAATTATTTCAATAAAAAAATTGCAAATAATTATGTATTTAATTCGACAGTTTCCAAGGTAAATTTAAGTGTTCATGAGGACAAAAATCGCGTTCCATTTGTCAAAGGTGCTACTGAACGTTTTGTCTCTAGTCCTGAAGAAGTATTTGAAGTTATTGAAGAGGGAAAATCGAATCGACATATAGCTGTTACTAACATGAACGAGCACAGTTCACGTTCACATTCTGTATTTTTGATCAATGTCAAGCAAGAAAATTTGGAAAACCAAAAGAAGCTATCAGGAAAATTGTATTTGGTGGATTTGGCTGGTTCCGAAAAGGTTTCAAAGACTGGCGCTGAGGGTACAGTTTTGGACGAAGCAAAAAACATCAATAAATCACTTTCAGCTCTAGGAAATGTCATTTCGGCATTGGCTGACGGCAATAAAACTCATATTCCATATCGTGATTCAAAATTGACCCGTATATTGCAAGAATCTCTCGGTGGAAATGCCAGAACTACAATCATTATTTGTTGTTCCCCAGCGAGCTTCAATGAATCGGAAACGAAATCAACATTAGATTTTGGTAAACGTGCTAAGACAATCAAGAATGTTGTGTGCGTCAATGAAGAATTGACAGCAGAGGAATGGAAACGTCGCTATGAACGTGAAAAAGACAAAGCTGCGAGATTGAAAGGTAAAGTGGAAAAATTGGAGTCAGAGTTGTCACGTTGGCGACAAGGTGAGACTGTCAAACCAGAGGAACAAGTTAATTTAGTTGAGGGACCCGAGGTTATAACGCCAGTTATAGTACCGGTAGAAGTTAAGGAAGATGGACCAATGCCGGCCATTCCTGGTGGTGGACTTATGGCTGGATCATTATCGAATGAGGAACGACAAAAATTGGAAGAAGAGCGCGAACGACTTTATCAACAGCTTGATGAGAAGGATGAGGAGATCAATCAACAGTCTCAGTATCTTGAAAAGATGAAAGAGCAAATGGAGGAACAAGAAGAATTGATCGCTAGTGCACGTAGAGATTATGAACAATTGCAGCAAGAAATGAGTACTATTAATCAAGAAACTGAGAGTGCTAAAGAGGAAGTGAAAGAAGTTCTTCAAGCGCTTGAAGAATTGGCTGTGAATTACGATCAAAAATCGCAGGAAGTTGAAATAAAAAATAAAGAAAATGAAGTACTGTCTGAAGATCTTCTCACTAAACAAACTTCACTTAATTCAACCATGTCCGAATTACAACAATTACGTGACATGTCGTCACATCAACGTAAACGAACTGCGGAAATGTTGACGAATTTATTGAAAGATCTCGGCGAAATTGGTGTGGCAATTGGCGGTGATGAAAATCTCAAGGTAAATATATATTTTTCATTTTTTTTACATTTTCAACATATGCTTTCAAATTTGCAATTTTAATATTAACAAATGCGGTTTGTTTAGTGTCAAATCATGCCCGATAGCAACGGAAAATTGGAGGAAGAGTTCACAGTTGCTAGATTATACATAAGTAAATTGAAATCCGAAGTGAAAAATTTGGTGCAACGTTGTCATGGATTAGAGACATTCCAGACTGAGACTAGTAAAAAGGTAATCCAAATTCTTAAATTATAAAATAATAATGAAAACAGAATAGAATTAGGAAACTTTATTTATTTGTCAAATTTTTTCAGACCTCGGACTATGAGAAAGAGCTTGGTGAATGTCGATTATTAATTTCACAACATGAAGCACGGATGCAAACACTTTCGGAGTCGATGAAAGAGGCGGAGGCACGTAAACGTGCTTTGGAAGAGGATGCTGATGCGATGAGAGAGGAGTGCGCTAAATTGAAGGCTGCTGAGCAAGTTCAAGCTGTTAGCAATAAAGAAAAGGCAGAAGAGAAAGAGGCTGCAACAAAAATGCGTGTTGCGCTTGAAGCACAGATGGATCAATTGCGTGACGCCCATCAACGACAAGTTGCTGCACTCAGAGATGAAATATTTGAGAAACAGCAAGCTATTAGTGAACTCAAAGACATAAATCAGAGATTCACTTTGGCGCATCAACAAATGCAGGCTGATTATGAACGACTGCGACAGGAGGAAGCCGAGAAATCAGTTAAATTGCTGGAATTGACTTTGATGAATGAGCGACGTGAACAAGCACGAAAAGATCTTAAAGGATTGGAGGACACAGTCGCTAAAGAATTGCAAACACTTCACAATCTCCGAAAACTATTTGTCCAAGACCTTCATATAAGAATTAAAAAGTCTACGATTGCGGAGGATAATGAAGACGATGGCGGTTCTTTGGCACAAAAGCAAAAGATTTCATTCCTCGAAAATAATCTTGATCAATTGACAAAGGTTAGATTAATTTTTGCGTAATTATTTTCGGAAAAATGTTGGAACAGGACTTATTTTTTGTTCGTGTCATATTTATTTAGGTTCACAAGCAATTGGTGAGAGATAATGCTGATCTCAGATGTGAACTGCCAAAATTGGAGAAGAGATTGCGTGCGTGCATGGAGCGTGTAAAAGCTCTGGAGACTGCATTGCGTGATGCCAAAGAAGGTGCAATGCGAGATCGCAAGCGTTACCAATTTGAAGTTGATAGAATAAAGGAAGCAGTGAGACAGAAGAATTTGGCACGACGTGGACCAAGCGCACAAATTGCTAAACCAATTCGTGCAGGACAACATCATGTGGGTGGTGTTAATGCAATTCGAACTGGAAATAGAGGTGAGATGTATTTTGTCATTGTATCGATTTCACATTTAATTAAAAATTTTGCATGAGTACAGCCACCAAAATAATAGAGGGTAGAATGGAACCATGGTTTGTTTTTTCGGCAGTTCATATTCGACATAGAATTTTTTCCAATTCCACTTCAATTATTCTGCAGTTTTTTTTATTATTTAAAATTATTATATTTGTTTTTTATTCCTTTGATTTTGCGTTGTTAAAAACTCCGGGAATATTTTTTTGTTATTTATTCATTTGGTTTTTCTATTCTGTGTGTTTCAAATAGATGTGGATTGTCACGTGTCGCGGACTTCAACATAATCCTCAAAATTGTTCACTTTTACAGAAAACGAACGCAAGAATGCATTCATTGATGAAAAAAAACGACTTCCTGAGACGGATTTAATCTACAATTCTTACACATGAATTTAAAATAAATATGGTACATTGATAAGAATAGTAGACGTATTATATTCAATGAGCATCATCGGTTATCTTTCAATGAAGAAGCGAAAAAAGTAAAGAAAAAATAGAAAACAAAAACAAAAAAAAATCAATGATGTGCTTAGTATTTACTAAGAGTTAGGGTTTTAAGTTATTGTGTAATACTGCATGTCTTATCAATTTGTAAATAGTTGATTTTTATAAATTATTTAATTTTTAACAAAACCGAAAGCGTACATGAAATAATGCATGTTATAAAGCCGATGTCGAGAATAATATATTGAGCATACAGAAAAGCTTTCTCTCATGTACAATGCACAGATTATATTCTCGATAAATAATGGTACCAGGTTCATAGTAAAACGAGAAATCCTCCGTAAACATAAAAAGTATCAGGTTATTATTTTTTGCCGGTGAACGTTCAAATGACGATTTGAAAAAATGAAACTTTCAGACGAGTCTAGTCTGATAGCAATTATCATTAATGAAACATTTCTACAGACTCAAATGCAATGACGTTTGTATGGATATAAACAACATAAACAGCAAAGAAATTTTTTGGTTTGATAAAACCAACCAGAGTAGCTCACAATGAAAACACGCCCGATTCGACATGCAGTTAATGAAAGATTGTGAGAATGACTGCGGCTTATTATGTAATTTATAATTAATGAAAAAAAAAACACACACAATAAGAAAATGAGTATGTGTTTCTCCTGTATGACAAAATATAATTTATCGTGTGATGATTCTGCAAGCTCCATGAAGATGGATTCGATTGACTCAATCAGTTTGGAGGGCTCGCTTAATTTGCGTTAAGTGTTCAAGCCTTACCTTTGTGATTTAGATTTAGTCCATTCGAAACTGTTTGATTGGAGTGAATCACACGTGTTTCATGCATTTTCAATATGGAAATATTGACTGCCGCTATTCATTTAATTCATGACTATTTGGGTTAACACTACTATTTCTGCTGTCATATGTCATCCTACTTGTGTAATTGCATTAATTTATATAATATATTCTTATTGAATATTAGAGGCTCACTATGATAGGAATAATTGGCGCACGAATATCTTATCCATGCCGTAATTTTTTTTTCTCATTTCTTTTTCTTCGGTGCAATTTAAAAATGCTTTACTCGACATTTCGTCCCTTCATTACACTATCTAAAGCCTATTTATGTATTTTCCTTGTTTATGATATAACAATTTCAATTGAAAATGGGGAGGCAATGCTTGAGTAGAGCCGAATCATTGTGTATGTATGAATTTTTGGTGCAATTATTTTTATTGCGTTGAAATTAAAGTTATGTCACGTAATTGAATTATTTTCCTTTTCCATTGGAACAGAAGAAAAATGTGTTTTAGATATACATGCATTACGGCTGTTCTCTTTATAATTCGTCACTTGACAAGCTACACACATACACGTATATTAATTGAAAAATTTATTTTTGTGAGAGCGCGGTCGTTGTATGTTAAATTTAATTTAAGATATATCATTAAATTCCGCAGACTGTACACAATTAAATACAACTTATTGTGACGCGAAGATGAACAATCTTATTCTGCAATTATAGGTAGAAACAAATTGATACACTGTATTGATTCCGCCAGGTGATCTAACAGTAGCGCTCGTCGTTTAATTAATAATTGAGAACATCTGATGTCATCTCAATTTTCTTCTCTTTTTTTTTTGTTTCAAGGTTCCTTCACTTTCAATTACATATTTATAATTTTCCGTTCATTGATATTATTTATTATATCTTGACTCCGTTATTCATTCACTCAAGCGTGCATGCCAGTATATATCGATATGTTCATCTGTGTCTGTGTGTATATAATAATAATGAAATTTATTTGATAATATGAGCTACATTCACACTCGCAAAACATTTTCTTTTCTTTCAAATGTAATACGTACATTTTTAAAATGTACCTATCATTATTTTGCTAAATATGCTTGTTGACATTCAACCAACTCATTTTTCATTAATCTGAAAATATTTTTTTATTGTATGTATGAATATACAAATATATATTGAACAAGAAAAACAACAACAAAAAGTATCGCACCTTTGGTTGAATATATCAAAGGTTCAATATGAGAATATAAATGCGACTACTTAATTGAGTCATTTTATGTCTCGATTGGATTACATGTTTACGTTACACATTATATATATCGTAATTGCATTGTTATCATGTTTTCCAATTTTTTTTTTGGTTTTCTTTGCATTGGCATCATAATAAAATGAGCAGCGAGTGTTCTGCAGAAAAGAAACAAAAAAAAAATTATTTGCGCTTGCCTTTTGATATATAGCACAAGCTACCCGCGGCTTTTATGGCGTTGAATAAATTCAATCACGCCATGAAATAGTTCATGTGTCTATAATTTTAAAGTTTATTTCGATAAGAGCGAACGAGTGACATAGAGCAAGCTGGCCTGTTTGCAAAAATAAAACTCTGAAGATTGCATTTACATTGCTTGCGTTCGCTCGTTCGCTCTCAACACACATGTCAGAATTCATGAAAACAATGAAAAAGAGTAAAATAAATATATTCACAAATTATTCTTTTTCATGAAGCACACTACATAATTTCGATAAATTTTGTGGTGGTTATGAAAAATCGACGATTATTCTCGATATTGACAAATGTAACAAACTATAAAAGTAATAACAATTCACAGTTACTTGACAAACAGAGTTCCGATTATTTTTCATAATATTGCCGAAAACGAAAAGTGCGTTTAATTCAATTTAAAAGATGAAAAATAGAAGAGAATATAATATATAATGTTTTTGTGCACACACCAATTGAAAGAAATATCATCGTTCAATGAAGAGGTCGATCCATTGTGAATACTCGTTCTTACTATTCTATAAAAGCCTGTTAACAACTGTTTGGCCTTTTATCTCTCGTCATTATGCGACGCTTCGATAATTCAATAACAAATATAAAATAAGCAATAATTTACCAAATATATTTGTGCATAGTTTTATAATTAATCGAATTTCTAAATCAATTCATCTTTTGCATTCCATCAACATAGCTGATGTTGCATTGACATTTTCATTATAATTTATTGTTGTAATATATTTTTCAAATGGATATTTATTGACGATATAAATATGCATTAACGCACGTGCCTTTTGTCCAATTCCACTGCGAAGCATTTGAATAGTTTTTTTATTAAAAAAATTTTCTTTCCTTCATTCAATCAATCGATTCATTCATTTATTGATTAATAATATATTTGAATGTAAATATTATTTCGAAGCAGGTCGCAGACGAGCGACCACAATACAACATTGGATCTACCTCGTCTAAAAAACGAGATAATATCGATAAGAATGAACAAAAAAAAATGAAGGAATAAAAACGAAAGCCGAGTATTTATGCTAAAGAATTCTTAGGGTTAAATTTAAGTCTTTTAGATTATAAATTCAGGATGTTAGCGAGTGAGAGAGACGTTGTAGTTGTGGAGTATGATTAATTGTAAGATTCTTATTACTATTGAATTAAAAATATTAATTTGCGATTATTATATATATGGTGGATGAAATTAATAATATTGAACCTAATGCTGCGATTAATTTAATGCTTGCATTAAACAATTCATGAAAACCGATTCATGTGTCACATTATTTGTTTTCTAACGTAAAATTATTTTTATATTAATTAACAAAATGCCTTATTGGAAAAAAAGGGAAATCTCCATGACAACAAATCGGCTACTTGCGAGATGATACTTTGTCATTCTTCATTTTTTTTTATCCCCACTAATAAAATTTATTTATTCTCGTTATTTTCGAATAAAAACAGGATAATTTTTAGTATTGACATTGAATGATAAATTAATTTAGTTGAACAAAATGAATACAATATTATTTGAACCTGGTGTGGAAATATCACAATATTCCTTACAATACTCAGACGTAAATGAATTGAAAGCCAAAGTCTTCAAACGAAAACGTAAAAATGAGTCGGGAGTAAGCAAAATAACCGAACCTAAATATTGTCCGAAAGTCCTACAAGGAAATTGGTTTGAGGAACGTGTTGAATTTTCGTCGGTATCGCAGCACTTGGATCCTCAATATAAAGAAGTTCCAACACCTGCAAAAAATAATATCAACGAGAGCTTACAAATTGCCAAAATGATCAAGGATAAAAGCCAAGTAAAAATATAATTATTATACCACAATATTCATTACCATTTCATCATATTCATCGATATTTACTAAATGTGAATATAATTATAATGAATTTCAAGGGAACGACTCGTGATCTCCTAGTTGACCATAACAGTGCGGATTTCCAGAGCAATTTCTCAACGGTTTATGATCTCACCTATAGATACCTTCCTCAAATATCAGATGAATCACCATTACGATCGTACAATACTAGGTATATATCAATTTAATTAACTATTAATACGGCTAGTTATTCATTTTCGTATTTTTATTTTTCAATGAAAGAATTAATAAATGGCTTCCTGAACAAGATCTTACCCAAAATTTTGGTAATATCACAGGATACGGAATGACGGAGTATATAAAGGCATTGCAGGATGAACTTGTATATGAAGAAAATGAAACACCACGGAGTCATTATCAGTGTGACTATGTAATGAAAAAAATGCCCACCGATATCAAACGGTAAATGAACAAATTTCGTTATGAATTAATTAACTTTTTATCGATGATGTTAATTTTTTTTATTTATTGTATAACAAAGATTTCACCGAAAACGAGTAGATGTTAATATTCCTGATTTAGACCATTTAAATATTGATTTAAATACTTGTTGGTCGCGCTATCTTGGTCAGGGAATTCAGAAAAAAAACTTTTCTCAAAGAATTACTTCTGGAAGATATTGACTAATAATAATAAATTCAATATGGTTACAAACATTGAATGGACGTGAAAAAAAAAACATTAATTTGATGTACTTATTTATTTTAATTGGCAGAATTGTATTTAAAACCAAAAAATAGCTAATAAATATACAATACGTTCTTGCATTTACGTATAATGTTATTATTATTATTATTATTCTTATTATTACTATGCATGGCGTGAATTATATATAGCGTGTTTCAAAGATTAAAAGAACACTTAGTTTAAAATCATTTCGACGTCAATGCGCATTGCGGAAATTTTCAATTGCATTTGTTGTTGTTTTCCATGTCTAAAATGACATTGACAAATTTTCGGAAGCACTGGTGTGGTGGTACTGTGATGAGTATTTATAGTTATATACAAAAAGATATCAGCGTTGGAAAAAATGAAAAAAAAAAAAAAAAAAACACTTGCGTTTGTATTAACGTAAGTATGACAGCAGTGTAATATTTTTGCTTCTTTTTTTTTTTTTTTTTTGAGAGTATTTAACAGTGTTACAGATTGTGTTTCATACATCTTTTCAACTTTCTCGATAATATCCTGATTACTTGTAGCACAGCGTTACATATTTATTCGAATCTATATGGCAATTGAGAAAAAAAAATATTAAATTACGATACATAATTGAACATGGAATTATTCGATTAAAAAGTATTTCATACACAAAATCAAAAATGAACTTAATCGCATAGACACTGTACCCAAATGTACTTTAGTGAACACACATAAGAAGAATAATGTTTCTTTATCACAAGTTTTGTTTATCTTTTCATTACGGCTTGTAGAGCGTTACACGCAACAGTTAAATTTTCTATTCTGTATATTTACATTATCAATAATATGATTTCCATCGCTCGTTATCGGCAAAATACAAGATGTATTACATCTATTAAAAAAAAAAAAATGCGTGATTAGCGATGACTCTGAAATATTTTGCCAAGGCAAAACTGTACTGACTCCTGAACTATAATCTTATATCGATACTTACACAAAATTAAAAAAATAACAATATCTCAGTTTTCATCTTTTGTCTTTTAGCGAGTGAAGAGAGAGATTTAACGTAACAAAACTGTGCAGAAAACAATCATATTGAAAACAAGTGATCCGCAAAGTAATGCCGGTAGCAAAATAGGGTTCATTAACATCGTCGTAGGATAATTAACACATGGTAGCACTTCGGAACGTCGTTGAATCATATTAAAATTCATATTTCGATTTTCTAAACATTGATCGTTCATATGATAGGGATGACAGGGTGATGGTTGAGCTGATTGTCCACATAGGCTGGTAGGCATCATCATGTTAGTTGATGGACTTACCATACAAGTCGCTGTGTGCTCCGACCCTGCCAGTCGATATATCGGTGATGATATTGTTGATGAGGTATGTTGACAAAATGTATTTACCGGACTGATACTTTGTTGTCGGGGTGCATTGTGACAACATTGAGAAGCGTCAGACATAATTGAACATCTATCAATGTCATTAACTACCGATGGCTCACGTGATGTGCCGAAAATTGAACCAGCCGATCCGAACCCTGAACTTTGACTTGATGACCTAGATAATGTTGGTGAATCTATACCAGTTTGCCAATATCCACCCGCCACCCATGATGTTTGATTCACAGATTTGAGTTTTGGCGGTGCTAATACAAATTTTCGACCAACTGTTTTACAATTTTTTCGAAATAAATCCGGACTCGTTGTACCATACATTTTAGTTTCAAATATTTTTGGATTCCTCAATGTTTGCTTTTGGCAATTTTCACTTAGTGAAAGAGTACTCAAATTCCGTAAGCTTTCATTTAATGAATTCTTTTTTGAATGACTGCTTTGAGTTCGTGAAGGCTTTGGTGATGATTTTAAATCGTCAATTTGGTGATTGTTGGTGGCCAAAGCAGTTGATATTGAACTACGTTGGCTATCACATATTCTAAAAATAATAAATGAAATTTGCTGAATGATAAATTGAAAATTATGGAATTTTTTTTTTATTGAATGAGTGAAGAATTGATAGAATGTACCAACCTAAAGTTTGGTGATATTATTGTTGATGTTATTGATGCTGATGAATCAAATGATGGTGTCGGTGATGTTAATAAGTGCGTTATATTAACAGGTGAGCGACGTTGTGGTTCTACACCAACATTACTTTTATTAGCACAATGATCAACGTCATTTGGTATATTAGGCACTGGATAAAGATGATTAGCCACGGGTGAGTCCAATTTCTTGAACGATATATTGGTATTTGCAATCATTGAATTTTTAGACGTCAAATTTGACAAACCCAAAATCGACGATAGAGCCGCAATCTTAAATACCAAAATGAAAAAAAAAAAAAAATGGAAAAGAATATACATTCATAACAATAGAAATTGTGACAGAAAAGTGTAATGTATTATTTTTTTTGTGATCTTACTATTTGGTATCCTTTAATATATTCCAATGCAGACCAAGCGGATTTCATATTGGGTTTTAATAATATTGAGTGGTTGAAAGGTGTAAGTACCCCAATGCCCACCCACAATAATGTTAATAATAAATCAAAGTTTCTTCTAGGTATGGGCATTATTGTGGCAGCAAATAATTGTAACAATGCCCCAATAATTGGCAGTGGTCGATAAGTTGGATAATAAATTATTCCCGCGCTTAGAAGTGTTAAAAAAATTCGACAAAGAGTCTCAAATTTTGATCTATTCTGCAATTAAAGAGAAGAAACAAACGATATATTTAATCCATTGTGAGAAATGAAAAATAGAATTTTAAATTCATTTATTTACTAATTACACTTACATTTACGATTATTCTCATAGGCTTCTGTTTGAAGGCAAGCATTTTGTATTGTGTCAGCCACATACTCTGTTTTTGTAGTACTTTCTTCACAAATACATTACATTTTTTACACAGGGGATACTTTTCTTCCAAATTCTTTTGGAATATCTGTATTTCAGAATCGCGCCACCTCGTTGTGTCTACACAATGCAATTCATATAATTTAAGTTCCTCATTTCGATTACATGTGTTACAGAGTCCATTTTTTTTCAACAACGATTCATTTTTAATTGGCGATGAATACAATTTCGGTGCATTATTCAATAATTTATTCTGTTGTTCAGGAATTTCGTAATTGTAATCGCCATCCTAAACAAATACAAGCAAATGTATAAAAATTTTTATGAAATTTGTTTGATTAATACAATTAAATATGTTTATTGATAAACCATTACTTTTGAGAACCCATTATATTGTTCACATGATGGACATTGCCACCAATCAATTTCTTCCCTATAGATCTTGGTATTGAGATTGCAAAACCAACAGTTCACATTGATACGCCATCTCCATCTAACCAAAATGATAAAATCACGAGTTAAAAGCATGTATTTGATATAACAATCAATGAAATAATTGTTCAATCAATTATACACTCACTTTAATCGTTGAACGACAATAATCAAAGCAACACCAATTGCGATAATTGTCGCAGCAATAGGTATGAAATTAAACAGCAATTCTGAATCGAATTCCATATTTTCATATGAAAATAAACCACTACAATTTTTATTTCAGTTTAAAAATCTATTTCAAAATGAATAGAACGATTTAAACACTTATAATTATGGATAAATATATAGAAAACTTTTTACACCGATCTCCC
This sequence comes from Galerucella tenella, assembly GCA_910591685.1. NCBI lineage: Eukaryota > Metazoa > Arthropoda > Insecta > Coleoptera > Chrysomelidae > Galerucella > Galerucella tenella. The sequence continues at coordinate 25,687 of CAJUYH010001316.1, read as the reverse complement.
GCCAAGAGATTAAGAGTTCCTCAACCCTAACCTGTCTTTTTTACAAACTCCTTTATTTGACTTGTTCATCTATTATTACACTTTAACTGAAACTTTCATCATTTAAACATTTTAACTTGTTGAATGGGGTACACTTTTCCATGCCCAAACGAATATTTTTGTGTGTAAAATACGGATTATTCGTAAATTACAATATATCACACTTGAACTCACGTGCTAAGCGTCGCCTACGTAAGCTCAAACGCCATTTTGATTCGGCGTCATCGTCGTCTATATATATATATGTATATATATACCTTACTCACAGTCGCATAAGCCTTGTATACTTCAATTCCGTCACCACATACGTGGCGATTGGTCAACAATTATTTCGAGCTAAACAAGCCAATCAAAGGCTGCACTGTCGGCATCATGGCATTAAGCGCGAGTAAATTCAATCACTCAATGATATTAAAACTGATGTAAACAATAATTCCACCGTAAAATAACCCTCATTATATTGTGTATTACATACTCGCATTATCAATAAAATAAATAATTAATTTAAAATTCGAACAAAGTGTTTTAAAACGCATTCACATAAATATTATGCTTAAATTAATACAAAAAAATAATCCTCCAACCAAATTGCTGTAATTATATATAAATATAAAAAAGAAATTTGATGAAACTGTGCGCAAAATTTCATTGCGCATTTATATTCAAATAATGTTAGATGGTGCATGCGCATTATACACCATTATCTATGCATGTGTATAGTGAAAACGAAATTAAATTCCTACACACGTATGATGAAGTGTACGAGGTACACACTGTATATAGTAGTTGATGGAAGCAGCAAAAACACAAACGATAACCTGATCGCTGATGGTTATCCATAGCCAGCTCTCGCAGTTGTTGCCAGTCTTGGTGATTTGCACGTAAAGGAAACGTGCGCCCCCTATTGATTCGTTGCTGACAGATATCAGCTGTTCCAGTAGTAAACAAAGAGTTGAACTTTTGAGATGGATGCTGATGAAGATGGTGCTGCTGGTGTTGCAAATGAATTGTTGGTGGACAATGAGACGAATTTATCTGAGAAGAGTGAAAACGAATGCTCAGAGCTATCAGTGTCTGATTTAAACAATGAGGATGGCAGTGAAGACTGGTATTATATGCCAGACTCAATACTACTCACCATTTTTCAATTGCTCACTCCCAAAGAGGTGATGATTGCTGGTACTGTTTGCAAGTCATGGAATAGAGTATCGCATGATGAATTATTATGGAAAGAATTATTTTATCGTACTTATAAAATTGATCCCAGTGTTGGAATAATGCCAGGTATGTTGCACGTATTACATTATACACAAAAGTATTGCTTTTTCTATTTTCAATATGTATATTTTCATTGTTGGTATTTACACAATTATGTTGATGGTGTATTGTTTGGTAAAGACATGATTATGTCTTTGGGATTTTAGGAAAAACATCGTGGCAGGGTGAATTCAAGAGATTAGCATATCATACACCATTATTGGAGACTGAAGTATTATTGGAGCATTCACATCAAGTGTTGCACGTTAGTTTTTCACACAATGGAAAGATGTTTGCAACGTGCTCAAAAGATGGATATATATTCGTTGAGTTTTTGCATTATTTCAATTATGCTTTTGTATTTTTTTCCTAGAGTTGTTAACGCGAAATATAAGGTGTAATTTGCATTTGGTTATTTGTACTCTTTTTTAGGTATGGGACAGTCAATATCCTGTGACAATTAAATATCATCATGATATGAAAGCGTTTAGCTGGAAATATACCCAATTTTCGCAATTCAATTGTTCGGATACATTGTTATTAGTGTCTGGTGTTCATTTTGGAACACCTCACAGCACATCAGGCGAAATTGCAGTCTTCAAATTGGCACGTGAGTTAAAAATGTGACGGACAAATTTATGAATATATGTGGACATAAAAAATTATTTGCACCAAATAATAGAAGCTCATTGCTTTGTTAAATTTAGATATAGATGACTCATGAGTTTTTGCCTTTATTTCCAAGACAGAAGAATGTGTTTAAAGTAGTAACATGAAATGAAACAAAATGACGAAATGCATTTTATTGCGGTGGTAACTATTATTAGCGCAGAGTTCAGAAATTGAGTTCCAATTGTTCATGTGTATGTGTGTGTATGATTGCCAACAAAAATGAGGACGATAGCTTGTAAATAATTCAATATCAAAAATTACATTATTCATAATGAAGTATGTTTATATTTAATTTTCCACTGAAATTGTAGAATTAAATTGTTGACATGGCAATATAAACATAATGGATTTTTCCACAAAATGAATTGATAACAAGTTGATAAAAAAAAATGAATGATTCATGAATTTTAATTGCAGCTGGTTTTGATCTACAATGCAGAGTTGGTAACAAGCCATACGACATATTTGGTACTTGGTATAGTGAGCGTCATTTATTAAGCGGTGATTTGCACTGGCTCGCACACTTGGTTAGTTCCAGTGTTGTTTGGCTGAATAAGGCAAATCAGGAATCGGCGAGTGAGCACGTACCGATAATGAATCAACTTTACAAGTATGTAACAAAAAATTCGAACGATACACACACACACACCCATACACATACGCATACACATAAAATTCCGAAGTACAAATAGCTATGAGTAAGAATTATCTTTAATGAAACAAATGCAACAGAAATATACAAGTCTCAAATTCCAATTTCCTTGTTATGGATATTCTTTGTTTGTTTTGTTTTTAGATTTTACAATTTTAATGCTGCGTCCATTCGAGCTGTAATGGTTGCTAATTGTTTGTGTCCAGCACCAACAGAAACCGAACAATTAGAGAGTCAACGATCAACGTCGAGTCAACGTGAAGAACGGGGAAATCCCCCGAGTCACCGTGAACTCTCATCCGCTGCATCGTCAGCCAACAATCAATTGCAAGAGGAACCTGAAGTTTTGCACCACGCATCATCACGATTACAGTGAGTTTTTGTTTAGTTATTTTTGTCTCATATGTATTATTTTATATTTTATCACGTATATTGATAAGCAAAGTATGTATTGGGAATTTGATAGTATAAATAGAGGCAAAATGTTTATGTTTTGTGTCGCAGTGAATACGTGGAGAATTGATAGAAATAAGTATCGGTAAATGAATATAAATATCATCATATTGATTACTGTTGGAGTTCAATATAAAGTAGTACAGGCGAATTGGAATGTGAATGCGCATTATTTATTTTTATATTTTATTTTGTAATTTAAAGGTATAGTACATTGGAAGGTGGTTTTATGAACTGGAAGAGATTGGGCGATGGTTTTGAATACGCCAGTCCTATTCGATATAATCAGGAATATCGACAAGTAGAAATGGAACGAGAGACAATGGATAGCGATAGTGAATCAGAAGCGCCTCAGTGGGAGGACGAAAGCGAGATATCAGGTATTTACTCAAGTAAAAATGAACAAGTAGATGATAACAAAAAAGGAGAATAGCCGGGGTATCATGTGGTATTATTTATAGAATTGTCGGAAACTGCAGAAGATTGTGACTCGGATGATTTGGCAGATAATCCCGAAAAATTTCTTATCTTCACAACTGGCTCGAAGACATATACACCGCATCAGGTAGGCTTTAAGAGGATTAAGGCAGTCAATTTCCCGAGGAGATTGGATCCGGGACCGTCATTAAGAGAACGATTGACTGCACATCGTGAAAGAGAACGCGAACGACAAAATTCTGGATCACGACCAGAGCCAAATTGGTTGGATTATGATGCAGTCGCTGAGAGATTTGACAAAGTCGATCATTTAATAGATCTTCATGGCCATATTATTGGAATGGGTCTGTCTCCGGATCACAGGTAATTTTTTTTATAACAATGAATGTTCAACACACATTTTATTCATATCTACATATATACATATATTGAAATACATATTCTACAATTCATAAATATTATTGTGTATGAATATGTTTTTTATTTGTGATTATTTCAATTTAGATATCTCTATGTTAATACGAGACCTTGGCCAAGAGGTTATGTAATTACAAATCCACTTCAACCGCCGCCAATCGCTCAAGAAATAGATATACACGTGATTGATTTAGTAACTTTAAAACAAGTTGGTACAATGTTGAGAGCGCACAAAGCGTATACACCAAACAATGAGTGTTTTTTTATATTTCTCGATGTATGCGATGAATATGTCGCGAGGTATGTATTTAGTATCAGTAAGATATAGGGAATTCAATGGATTCTAATAAAAATGATGATAAGTGAAAAGTAAAAAAATAATATTATTCACAGCGGTGCTGAAGATAAGCACGGTTATTTGTGGGATCGTCATTATGGCGTTTGTCTAGCAAAATTTCCACACTCTGATGTTGTGAATGCCGTTGCTTTCAATCCACGTGATCCTGAAATGCTCGTCACAACAAGTGATGATTACACAGTCAAAGTTTGGCGTAGTCGGGCTATGGTAAAAGCACTTGGATTGGATGAAGACGCATATCGCAGAGGATTGGAGGTACGAAAAAGGCGTAGATATCATCGAAGTAGTTGCAATGTTGACTGATTAAAGACAATTCAGTTTCCAATTTAAAAAGTCTCCATCAATATGATAGTATGTGGCAGGGAACATTTTTCAGGATACGGTAGAAATTGGTGTTCAGGACCATCTACACCTTTGAAGCATTTGCAATTGTTTAAAATTACTTGGAGAAATTTTAGAGTGACTGTTTTTCAATGCTTGTTGGAATATCATTCAATGTAAAGATAGTCGAATTGAAAGAAAATATAATTTTCCTTTTTGTCGAAGAATAAGTACGTATCTTAATGCGATTCAATACTATTATGAACTCCAGTAATTTAAATGATGATGAAAATTGACGAGGGGAACGAATGAAAAAAATCTACATATGGAGGCTTTTAAAATATGAAACTGAATTATTTTTGTTCTATTAAAGTGATATATCTAAAATGTATCTATTAATTAAGAGTGTGTTTTGAATAATAGGGAGAATGGGTAAAAAAAAAACAAGGCTTCGCATTTTATAATGCAAGTGAGGTGTTAAGTTTTTATGAGATTAGTTTTTTAATATTGCGATAGAATGAACGAAAATTACATCACAGTGCGTTGGTTTAATATTCAATTATTGATTCAAAGCTGATGGTAATAGTATCTTTGATCTTATTAAAGTCGGAAATGAAGCCAACTAGATAGATATACACGAATTTACATACATACATACATACACACACACACACACATAAACGCATACACAATACGAGAAATAAAAATTGTTTGGAGTAAATACAATTATACAAACTTTTTCAAAAGAATATATTCATAACGTCCTATTTACACTCAAATATTGTTTTTCTCGCTTTGTTTTTTCTTCGTGTCGTTTGAAAATGAAAAGTTTGTAAATATACATAAATATGATGACTAATGTGACGAGCACACACGGTGCAGCCAGGCACACATGCCACTTATTAATAATAAGTTATATGAATTAAAAGGCGTTGGCAATAATAATATTGGGGCATCTAAACATCAATATTTGATTATTCAGATCTCACTTTGTTTTTTAAATTGCACGCAAATTTAATTCTATTCACGTGAATATTGAAGATTCAATGATTTTCGTATTATAGCATTTAATCGTATATGATATTTGATATCAAACGTCTTTCATTTACTATTTAAAAATATTGAAGACATGCGAAAATTTAAAATATTTTTCATTCAAATTATTGAATAATAGCATATTGGAAAAAACGATGAATAAGTCGGCACAAATGCAGGGATAAACAAAAAATATACATATATATATAATATATATTTAACAGTAAAGTAACTGTAATTTTTTGCATCTCATGCGTATTAGTATATAATTATACGTATCATCAATGTATAAATTGTCACAATTAACGAATGGGAAGAGCTCAATGGATTTGAATTTGAAATAAATAATATTGTTATCATTGACAAAGAATTTGGCAGGAATCGCTAATGTCATTATGATGAACATTATTTACTTAGATATAATCTGCTTTATGATATAGATTAATTCAATAGCAGAAATTTACACATATATCAATCCATTACATGGATGACAATTGAATAAATGTATATATATATATAAAGAACGAGTTATATGTAAGTCATTTTTAATACATTATTGATGGTGGCTATCCACAACGCTTGACTTTTATTCGCTTAATTATTTCAATTGCAACACATACAGATCCATAAAACAAATTAACATAATTACATGAATCAATAAATATTATATTAATTGTTACGAGTTCATTTCCCATCATTTTTAACACAAATCTCAACGACGAGAATCAAATAGTAATGAGGAATGTATACAAAAATTTTACAATGATAGGATGACGAAAACAAAAAAATAATCATTCATCACAATAATTATATCTCTACCCCATCAATAATCGTTTCTTCCAATGTGGTCGGACGATTGTTAAATACTTGAATAAATGTTTGTAGTATTTTATATATTGCGAACAAGTGCAAAGTCCTGACTAAAGAGGAGTGAAGAGGCGAGTGCACAAAATTGATAATCTATTTTATAATATTGTGGTAAAATGTTTGCACGATGACAATTTTACTTTTTATCCATAACATCATAGAGGTTTTCACTTAATTTAACAATAATTATGATGATAATAATTATAACAATAATAATTACAATATTAATAATAATAATCAGTATTATTATTATATATGTCCTAATATTTCATCATATGTGTATGGTTTTCATGTAGATCCTGTCACTATTGGTTCTGAAACATAAGAAAAATGTTCTTTTACGCACGATAAACACCATATTGTCTTTTTGAAATTTCCAAAATTTCAGATTCAAAATTCCACCAGACAAATGTTTCATTTTTGGGGAGAAAAATTATTTGGCATGCCACGTTGTTGATAGAAGACAATTAATACGAAACGGAAAATAAGAAAAGTGTGATGTGCTGAATAAAAGAAGAGAACAAAAAAATGATTGATATACCTGGTTGCGATGATATGCTTTCATGTGATGACACAACAGTTCCTGGTAATACTTTTTGATGGGCCTCTTTGTGACCGTGACAATGTTCACACTCATCATCGCTATCCTCTGAGCTACTCTCTCCAAAGTCCTTTGGTTTTTCGTAGATGCAGCAACCTAAATAACAATGCACAATTGAATAATGTTGATAAGTTGATGACTGATAGATAATATTGTAAAAGAATTATTTAATTCATTTGTAAGATGTATGAAATTACATTTTGATTTTTTCTTGTTCATATTCTCGTTGTCAACAGTGCTGGAAGTCCATTGCACTTTTTTACTTGATCGTGGTTTACGGAGACACAGGGTTATGGTTGGAACATCCTAAAATGGAACGTGAAAACAAAAAAAATTGTGTTGTAATAACAATAATCACTTAATGTTCAACAGATTTCATCAAAATTTATTTATTGGTTTTGCATTATATATTTGGATTAAAACACTCAATTATATATTTGGATAAAAACACAAAGTATTCAATGTCATACAAAAGACAACATCAATTTATTGTATAATTTTTTTCTCCATTAAACTATTTAATTTATTGTCGGAATATCCTAAAATGTTTTTCAACACTTCAATCGTGTGTTCACCGAGTACCGGTGGTGGCAATCTAACTTTATTCGTTCCGTAACTGAACTTCACCGCAGGACTAACAACTTTAACTTTTCCCATTTGTGGATGTTCCATTTCTTGAACTGCCTTTATATATTTAAGATGCGGATCCTCAAAGACCTTGAAAAAAGAAAATAAAAAATTCCCCAATACAACCATATTGTACTTTCCCGAAAATCCTTTAAGAAACATCGACTGGAAAATATTTCACCTCTTTGATTGTATTAATGGGGCCATAAGGAAACGGTGATTTATCCAAAATATCTGACCATTCTTTATTAGTTTTTGTCTTCATTTTTTGTCGGAGAATTTTCAACAATTCTTCACGATTTTTTACCCTAACTGTGTTGGTGTTGAATCTCTCATCAATCGCTAATTCTGGTAAATCAATTTTCACAGTAAAAGCTGCAAATTGAGCGTCACTTCCAGTTCCAATAGTCATATGACCATCTTTTGTTGAGAACGCTTCGTAAGGTACAATACTCTCGTGTTCCGAACCCCATCTTGTGGCCTCTTTGCCGGCATTCAGATAATTCGATGCAACATTGATAAGACTGGCAACTTGGGTGGATAGAAGATTGCACTGAACCCATTGGCCACGATTTGTTTTCATACGCTGCAGCAATGCCGCCATAATTGCACCATGGGCATAAAGTCCTGTGGCGATATCAGTCATTGCTACACCTATTTTACACGGTGCACCGTGCTTGGGGCCGGTGATATGAAGTAAACCACCAATAGATGCGGCTATCACATCATATCCTGGTCTTTTACCGTAAGGTCCTTCTGATCCATAACCTGTCAATGAACAATAGATCAAGTGCGGTGCTATTTTCTCCAAATGCTCATAGCCCAATCCTATTGTTGAAAGCTTTCCCGGCACATAATTCTCTATTAGAACATCTGATTTTTTTGCCAATTCATAAATAATTTCAGCTCCACGTTTTAAATCAATGCAAATACTTTTTTTATTTCGATTTACACTTAAATAATAAGTGGAATCGTTGGTAGAACTCACAAATGGTGGGCCCCAATGTCTACTTTCATCACCAGTAATGGGTTTTTCAATTTTTAATATTTCAGCACCCAAATCACCAAGAATCATTGTGCAATATGGGCCAGCAACAATTCTACTCAAATCCAGTACGCGAATTCCAGCCAATGGTGATTTATCATTTTTTATTGATGAAGTGTGAAGTTTCTTATAATTGTTAATACTAAAAATTGCGTCGATTTTTAACAAATGCGTACAAATATATGCTATTCTTGCCATGTTATTACGACGTTCTATAATCTACACTACTGTCATTTGATACTGTATGATACCTTTACACCCAATTGTATATTGTGCGAATAAACAAAGAGATGATGTGATAATAGTGAATAAAATACAGTGGCGCAGACGATATAACTTCGATCTTAATAAAATATGAATATCTATATAAAATTCAATTGTTATGTTATCTCCAGTATAAGTTAATTCAATAATAATGTACATATACCTGTGCACTATCAGTGACATCCCCCTCCAATACAGTCTCGGTTTGTGATTGTGAATTTGAAGGAGTTGCCATGGCTGCCATGTATATAATCACGTAATTCAACTGTTGCAATTTTAATGTAGAGAAAATCACCTTTTCACTAATTACACACCGGTCCACAATCTTTATTCACCTTCCGCAATATTCTTTTATTATTGTTGTGACGTTTGTTGTGTCGATCGAATTATTACAAGGGATTACGGCACTGCCATTTTTCGAAGACACCTGCCGGCGTATTTTCACATTAATTTCCCATCCCGCCAAAAATAATATGTGTATTAAATTGGCGCCTACCTCAATAAATATATAATCATGAAAAATAAATTTAATATATATTCTCACGTATCCAATTATAAATCAACCAAATATACTATAAAAAAAAACAAATGAACATATAAATAATAATAACAATAATACCATTTATAATAAAATATTCGGTTTTATCTTTCGGTATTATATATAGATGTACATTCAAATTTCGCGCTCATAGTGCTTACCACCAGCAACAACTTTGTATCATGAGATATTTTATAAAGATGGCGGAAGTATCTAATTCTACTTGAATAAAAGGGAGTACTGGGAAGATATCAAATTGCCCTCTAAGGAACAGCCAACCGCATGTCAGAATAGGTGAGAGAAAGCTCATACGTATGCTATGCATGTGTGTATGTATATATGTATGTGTTTGATAGAATGAAGAACGGGGAACATGTAATATACATGCATGTATGTCATCTATCGAGAAGGTGTAGTGTGACTCGGTGTGACTGTGTGTAAATGAGCGAGGGAGAAAGAGAGAGCGAGTCAGAGAGTCGTGAATGTACTGAGTGAGCGGGGCGCAATTGAATATTAATTGTACCCTCACGCGAATGTTTTTACTCGTGTGACAACGACGGGTATATGAGGGATGGATAGCATAGTATCAAGAATTTTCGTGTGCAGTGAACAAAATGGAATATCGTATCAAGTGTGTGCCACTAACGTTTTCCACCACTTGCAAATGAACTTAGTATCAATGGATGCGGCCATGTTTTCTGGTAGCAGAAATAATCTTGGACTTTATTATTAATAGAGAAAAATAATTAAATAATACAAATACGTGGTGGATCCGTGAGTACTCGCAGTAGAGTGAGAATATCAACGTGAGCGGAGTGTGTGGTCCATAATGCCGGGATGCGATGTGAAAACAAGATATCTGCCAGCCACCTTCGCGTGGACCCTTCTCCTCACCACTACAACTCTTTTTTTTTATTACCCGTAAGTACCCATATTAAATATATTTTTATACGTCTATATCTCCTTACCGCATTCAATATTCATTATTCATATTAATAATCTCAATATGGTATTATTTATTAATCGGTAAATTGTATTTGTGAGTCATTCGCACATTGTTATTTTGGGTTATCTAGGTGCCAATATTACCTATTCAAATATCCATGGGTTCCAGCATTACAAGGAGTCATTGCATTCTTTGTGTTGGCCAATTTCACCTTGGCCACATTTATGGATCCTGGTGTCATACCAAAAGGTAATGTTTTTTCTTCGGTTTATTTTCTAATATTCATGATATGTTAATACTGCTTTTTACTAGCATTCTCAATTGCTCTATTCATTATTCTGTGACACGAATAAGTGCAATATCGATTAGTCATTGTTTACATGTGTTTGATTAAATGATTTTTATATTAAAGCACCACCAGATGAAGATAGGGAAGATTTCAGAGCACCCCTGTTCAAAAATGTTGAAATTAATGGAATTACAATACGTATGAAGTGGTGTGTGACGTGTAAATTTTACAGACCACCAAGATGTTCACATTGCAGTGTCTGCGATCACTGTATCGAGGTAAAAATAAATGAAAACGAATAATTATTGATGCATAATTTATTTCGTGTTTATATTTTTAATCATGTTATTTCTCTTCTTTTATTTCAGACGTTTGATCATCATTGTCCATGGGTGAATAATTGCATTGGAAGAAGGAATTACAGATTCTTCTTTTTCTTTTTATTATCATTAAGTTTTCATATGCTGAGTATATTTGGACTGTGTTTATATTTCGTCCTGGAGCATAAACAAAGTCTTGGTGAAATTGATACAGCAGTCGCGTATCCTTTTTTTATAAAAGATAAATTATTATGTTTATATAAAAATATTTAACAAGAACAATTTTATGATTCTTAATACTTTATAAAAATAGAATGGTTCTTATGGGAGTGGTGACCGTTTTATTCATTCCCATTCTTGGATTGACAGGATTTCATGTGGTACTTGTATCAAGAGGTCGCACGACAAATGAACAAGTGACTGGCAAATTTCACAATGGTTACAATCCATTTTCACGTGGATGCTTCCATAATTGCTGTTACACACAATTTGGACCGCAATACCCAAGGTAATATTGAACTTGTTATTGATCAATACTGATGAATATATTGAAAATGAAATAAATGGTGAAGAGTAAATAATGAAACAATAAAAAAAATTTTTTTACAGTTTAATCAAGCCTGAAAAGTATTCAGGAAAGCGACGCGGGGCTTGCACGTCCGAGATATCTACTATAGACAGCGAGAACCAGGTAAAAACCTACATGGATAGCAGCAATGGTGTTAGAAATGCCAGTTCAAATGCTTACAATAAGGTAAGAGTTAGTGCAACTTTGCTCGAACATCTTTTAAATGAACAAGAAAAAAAAAATATTGAACAAAACAGTGACTGAAAGAACGAAAAGAAAATCAATTTCACTGCGGAGCACAACTATCCATCATTTTTTTTTCCCAAACCGGATAATGCTTTTAAATTACAACACAACTACTGCATGAACTGGTAAAAATGATGAAGAGCCAATATAATTTTGATAACATCTACGGTTTCAGTGAGTTATTTAGTAGGAAAAATCGCTTCTATTTCAATTTTTTTTTCCTGCTTACTGTATTAATTAGATATCAATAATTCATCAGTGCAATCATCTCTTTAATTGCACAATGGTGTTTGATATTGGCATGCATTAGAAGTATTGTTTTGGGAGCTTGCTATGTAATGAAATAGTCTAGACGAGTTGCTCTAACATTTATTTAGATATCCAATTGTATTGTTGCAAAAAGAAAAAATAAATAAATTAAATATTGGATGTAAAAAAAAAACGCCTTGGACCTTTGCATACAGATTTCAACATCATCATCAAGCAACAATAGTTTTCCCGTGAGTGACTCACAGCCAAGTATCTATGATAGATACATGTAAATAGTGTGTGTGTTTGAGCTCTGCTTATCTTTCCCTACCTAAAACTACATTCCTCAACATGTTCCACATCATCAGAGAATTATATAACAAATGCTCCGACCGCTAATATTCATAATAACACAAGTAACACTTAAATTTTATTTGTTTATTTCTATATTCATATATAAAATATAAAGTTTTTGTTGAGATTATATTATAAGCGTGTTAATTTCAATTGGAAAATGATTTAATTTACAGTTATCGCCAGGACGTGACGGCTCCGACACAGATATGGAACCAACAGCGTCACAATCTGCTGATTGTGAACCAACACCACCATTACAGAGACACGGCTCGAAAAGTAACTTTTTCCTACCACCGGTGGAAACAAGCGACTCGCCGCGACATCCACAACATCGTCATCCAATGCATTATCCAAGAGGAAGTCCACATCCTAGGTCAAGGTAAAATAAGGAAGGAAAAATAACATACGTGAAAAAAAAAATCAATTATCCATTTTGTTTTAATTTATTGTCTGCCATACAATTTATTGAAAAGCATAAATTGCGAATAATTATCGTGTTTATTATGATCTGAAATTTTTTATCATTTCACAGTGAGAAAAAAAATATTGACGTCGGTTTCAATGTCATTTTTTGAAAAATACAAATTTTTTTTGTTTTCTAACAAAATTCTGCCTTCAAAAACATAAAGACGTTAAACGTTCTCATTCAATATTAAATTAACGATTTCGACAAAAAGTATAATTCCAATCCAATTTGCTGATATATTCATTGATTTATTTATGCATTTTATTTTCTTTGCCATTATTGTGTACGATAACTTCAACCGTTTTGTAACGGGGATTAGTTTTGTTCACAGGGGTATGAATGGCTCTCGCAGTCATACACCGGACGCATTGTCACCAGATGGAACAGGATCGCCAGCTGGTGGTTCACAACGGGGTCAAGGTCAAGACGGAGCGAGTCCAACGATGCAGCAACGCATCAAAGCAATCGGTGTACCAACACCACTTGCTATTTCCAGTCCAATCCGCAGGTATGCAAATCGCCTCCTTGAATGCTTGTATAAACGTGAAACACATATAGTTATATATACCCAATATATAGACACTGTACATATAGTTACAAACGATGGAGGTCTATGAGCCGATATACCGATATTCCGCTCGACCACAGGAGCAATAATGTGGGGTCACAAATTAAATTAACTATACGTAGAGATACACATAAACGTTCATGACATATTATCGGCTATCACGTATTATTAATTAATGGCACGTTGACAGACGCTGACTGAGTTTATATCGGAACAATCTATTGATTACAATAATACAACAAATAGAAAAATAATTGATGATGATACACAACATAGAAGTAGACGAGAAATAATTCAATATACAAAACAATTTATCTAATATTGTTGGTAATTATCTCAGCTTGTGTCTTCTATGTCTTGATAATGAGGCAGTAGTATACACGCGATAAAAATTAATAAATGCTCGTAGTCTATTTGAATTGATAATGTATTTCAATATGGCACGATGTGGCACAAAATATCATTACTAAACGCAATATATAAATTTTTGTGATTATGCCTCATCGAAAAGTGCAGCACTAGCACTTTTTTTTTGATCTCGTACATTTTTTTTATTACTTTTTTTCATTAAATTTTACGCTCTCTAATTTAACATCAATACCTTTCTTTTCTTTTCTTTTCATTTTTGTTTATGGGCAGATAAATATAAAATATAATGTAAATAATATCAGTGAACAAAGTGATAAAGAGACAGAGAGAGAAAGGGAGAGAGAGAGAGAGAGAGAAAAAAAAGATACGTTGTACAGCTGGTCTCGCTGTCGTAGAAGACATTAGTTGTTTGCACGTATCCAAAACAACAACGAAATTACAAACAAACAAAAAAAGATATGTGGTATATAGATAAGTTTGTGTCCCACTGCAGGGGGTGGTAACTGCAAGGAGCTGCTCTCTGCCAACGTTGTTGCGACCTACTGCAGGTAAACACGAACTTGAATCCTACGAGGACGTATTCGTAGTTAAAACATTACATAAATATATGCTTTGTTGCATAAATATTACATTAACCTAAGTATATTATATTATATATATATATATATATATACAAGTTACAGTATGTTCAATTATTTATTATATTATACATAGGTTGGCTAAGTTTTTTACGTTTTTTCTTCGATAGATGCTAATGTTTTTGAAACAGGAATGACACGCGCGCTGCTCTTCTTCTGTATGTCTCGCCAGCGCCGTATTTGTATGGCTGCAATGCTCAAGCACTCGCAATTATTCGTATTATATATGTATATAAATATCCATCCATTCATAAATTAAACATATATTCATACATATACATTAATTCATTGTATTACGCGCGCATAGTGCGTATCGTTTTGCGATTTACAATATCATTTATAACTCATACATCCATCATATCAAATTGAAATTAAATTGTGTATAATGTTGCAGATCAAATCCGGGTACACCGACGCAGGTACGTCGGCCGGACTTTATCGGAGTCAATGAAGCGCCAACATATTATGACGTGCAACATCACAACAATAGCATTGGTATTGTTAGTGGTGCGGGCGTTGTACCAGGTTACAGTCCGCAACGTAGATTTTTATCTGAAAGTGAATTAATACGCCAGAGTAATGAACATCCCTATTCACGTACCAACAATACCGTTGACAATATCCGTGAATTGGCGGGTTCACCACAGCGCGGTGTTTATATGTGGAAGGATAATTCACCAAGCGGATATCCAGGACCACCGGGTACTATTGGCATACCAACCAATCATCCAACGACAATTTCACAGCGGCCACCGCCGCCATACGATTATTATTGCTCCAATCCGACAAGTCCAACACAGCAGCAATATTCGAATGCACCGCGTGCCGCATATCATCCAGCATCACGCGGTGGTGTACCAGTATTTCCGCCACATCAATCGCCACAAGTTAAGAGAAAAACTAATACAATGGTAACACCAACAACACCAACGTCTGGTGGTGGTGGTGGTGGTGGTGGTAATGACGGTAGACGAAGACCAATGTCATTTGTTCGTGCGTTAGAAATGACTGATTCAATGGAAATGGTGTCGGCGCCAAATGATTCAAGATCGTCACAGCGGCCAACAACACCAACACCCGATCGTGCAAGTGTATACGATATGAATTACGAAATATCCGTATAGCCCACCTTTATCGTCTCCGCGTTGCCTCACGGTACCACGGGGATTGTAAATAAATCACCGGCCATATTTCATATCGGAAGATCATATAAAAGTGGTCAAGAGGTGGCGGTGTGAGGGACTAAAACTCTATTGAAAGAGAGAAAGAAAGCCGAGTTATACATATATTTTGTATACGAGTTATTTCGATTCTTTTCTATTTTCTTCGGAAATAGGAAAGAGGTGCGCGCGAGTGATTGACCCACCGACGAGTGTTCGGGTTAATGAGCATATTAGTGTCGATAATATTTTTTATTTCTTGTTGGGTTCATCTTTCTATTGACAAATCTCCAACCCGTCCCCGTATCTAACTCCATTGATATTATGGTATCTCATTGCCTCTATGAGCCTTTTGTAAATGTAAAATTGCATTACATATAAATGCATCGATAATATTCTAACATCAAAACATTATTTCTTCCACTGGAATGGGACATTTTGAATATACATATTAGAGACGCATTTAGATGATTAAATCAATCACAAGATCTCGAAAAGGTTCTTTCGTTATTTCTCATGGAGGATTTATAAAGAACAGTGCGACGTTATTCAATTACGTCCGTATATAAATATATAGCTAGAAATATTTTTTTGATTTAGTGATTTAAAATGAAATCCACCCACTGATATTATGCGAGAAACAAAAAATAAATGGCAGAGCTGTGGGCGATGAAAGCCATGTGTCGTTTTGTATAACGACATGAGTGATAATTTTACGTGTGAACAAATGAAAAGGTGAAAGAGAAAGAAAATTAAATAAATAAGAGATAGTTGTAAAGTATCATCGCAGCAGGTGCATTTTTTTCGTTTGTTACATTGAGTCAAAAAAGTGTGTTTGCACTCGCATCTATTACATTATATTGTCGTGGCAATGTGTGAGTGTGTGTATGTGTCAATATGTCGGAAATTCACTTGTTTTTTAGTACACGTTAAGAGTCAGTTTAGATTTTTATACAATATTATATATCAAACGTGACTTAATTCTCGATAGAAATCAAATTCATCGAGACTTTTGTTTCTTTATTTCTTTGTTTCTCCTTTCTTCTTCCCGATAATTATGATTTGATGTTTTAGTTTTGTGTTTAACAAGAGAAGAGGTACATATATACAAACACTTGCGTGTCGAGTGAGTTGAACTGTAATTTATCACTCGAGTTGAAATTTATTATTAAGAGAGAAAATGAGAGGAATAAAAAGTTATAGCGATGAATGAAACACACAATAAGCAAACAAAAAAAATAATTTAAAAAAATATGTGACACGTCTGTGTCTATTAACAGAGTTACTTAATCCAACTTAACAAACAAACAAACAAATGGAGAAACGAAAAAAAAAAAAAAACATTATTGCGTTTAGAATATCAAATTCTGTATGTAAAATAATTGTCGGGTGTGTAGTAAAAATTTCAAATATACATATTTAACAATATTTATACGTAAACGCAAAAAAAAACATAAAATTAATTATAGGAATATTTGATTTTTCGCATTTGTTAATTAAATGATTATTTCATTGATGTGTCAGCTAGCACAACATTGATTTTATTGGATCATTTAAATATTTACATGTATATTAACACATATGTGGTGAAAAAAAAAAAAAAAATAACAAATTTTTTTTAATCTCAGTTCTCAACTGAGAGTAAAATAGAAGTGAAGAAAATTTGTGGCAAGTGCGAATTGTGTGAATGTCAATGTGTGTATGTGTAACAAATGCATGAATGCTAAAAGTGACCGGAAAAAAAAAATTCTTCAGTTATGTGAAAGTATAAAAAAAAAAAACAAATAAACATAAAAAAATGACAATTAACTCGATATCAAGACATTGATCGAAATTAATTGAGAGAAACAATTAAATTGAAAATAAAGTTTTGTTAATGAAAACAATAAAAGAACAATGACAACGGAGCCTTGTAATATATACAGTGCATTCAATTACTTTATATATTATATATATAATCAATGCCCATTGTTACATAATTATTCATTTTCTGTTGGATAATTTTGACTGTGTGGTTCTTTAATTTACATGATTTTTCAACGAACAATCGATTGTACAGAAATAAATAATGAATGACGTGATGAAGAAATAAAATTGAAGATTGTAAAACCGCGAGGTGCTGAAGACAACTCGGATACACTACAATTTTTATATTGTACTGTCATTTCCGATTATTAATTTATTTTTAAAAGCGTGGTAATAAAATGCACAGCCGAATGAAATGCGATTAATTAATCAATACATATCGTGAACAGACTTAACGAATTAAAATAAAATACAAAAGCCAATCACATCATCAAGAGTAACTGATATATAAATATTCATGCGATCTTGTGTATCACCATTCTTCTAAAAACCCTCTTGCCTCTATTATGAACATACAACAATTATTCAACAATGTCTTGTGCCAAATTGAAACTACAATAGCAATGAAAAACATGAGTGATTTTATTCGCAGCCATAAACCAAATAATGAACTGTTCAATTTTAAATTCGTCTTGGTGTCAACAACCAAACAAAAAAAAAAAGAAAATTCAATGATATGATTATGAATTGATTAAGGCCACCATTAACCTAAGGATATCAATGAATATTTATTGTTTATATGATTCAGTGTAATTGTATATAATGACCGTTATCACCCTTGTACATGTACATACACATATATTTCAGTACCTCACGGATCGACGCTGCCGTCATACACAATAAATATTTCAATCAGTACAAACTTTTTTTTTTTGTTCAATCTTACATATAATATTGATAAGATATTTAATATGAATTTATAACCCTTTGAGACATGGATGATAATACGAATATCATAAACATGCAATCACATTTCTAACAAGGAATAAAAATTCAAATTTCCCGCCGCCAATTTGAATTCTAAAGACCGCTGTGTGTGTTAAAAAACACGACACTGTCGACACTCATGTCCGTTTTTATAATCAATCGACCGGAAATCAATTGAACAACAAAACGACGCATTGTTACATACACACACATCACAAAAATTAACTATCGGGATTACTAATAATATTGAAAATAGAGTGGAAACGCGGTAGCGTAAGATTGTTTTCAGTGAATTCATGTAAGTTTTCGACCTCGAGCCAATCCAGATTTCAATTGAAATATACTACGTGAAATTTGTGTGTATGTGGGAGTGTATCGCCGGGTCCGCCATTGGTAGTGTGTATTTATACGTCGTTTTGGTTTGTATATATTTTTTACTTGAAAAAAATACGAGTAATTCGAAATAAAGTGAAGAAGAAATAACAATCAATCAGTCATGTAAGTAATTTAAAGATGTCTACTAATAAAAATAAATTTAACCTATTATTATTGTTTACTCTTATGTGTGGACAGGGCTCGTAGTCGTAAAGACAGCGCGGGCAAAAGTGACTCTGAGCAAACTGACAAGGATAAACGCGATAAAGGCCGTGATAAAGATCGAAAAAAGCGTGCGGCATCCTCATCAAGTAGTGGCAGCAGGTAAGTCACAATAATTTTAAAACAATACAAGAAATATATGATAATAATTGATTGTTTAAATGGCGTACGTGACTTGTTGTGTAGCTCATCGGACAGCAGTTCAGCATCATCGAGTTCCAGCAGTGGAAGCAGCTCACGATCAAGCTCATCATCAAGCAGTTCATCTAGCAGTTCAGGAAGTTCATCAGCGAGCTCAAGAGATCGCGGTCGTAAACGTAGTCGTAGTAAAAGTGCTGATGGCACAAGACGACATGATAATAAAGAAAAAGAACGGGAAAAGGAGAGAGAACGTGAACGTGAAAGAGAACGCGAAAAGGATAAGAAAAAAACCGGCAATTCAGTGAATGACAAACCAAAACCGAAAGGACGCTCCAGATCGCCATCGCCACGTCGTTCAGTTTCACCTCGTCGAAAACGTCGCGAACGTTCACCAATTCCAAGACCAACTAAAATTCATATTGGTCACTTGACACGTAATGTTACTAAGGAACACATAATGGAAATATTTTCTACATACGGACAAATTAAACTAGTTGATTTTGCTGTTGATAAACTTCATCCAAATCATGGCCGTGGTTTTGCTTATGTTGAATTTGAAACTGCTGACGAGGCAGAAAACGCAATGAAACATATGGACGGTGGGCAAATTGATGGTCAAGAAATTACAGCAGCACCGGTGTTATTGCCAAAACCTAGGCCAATGCCAATGCGTCGAATGTCGCCAGCATTGGGTAGACGTGGACCAATGCGATGGGGCGGTGGCGGTGGTGGACGTAATTCACCACCACGTTATCGTCGACGTTCGCCACCAATGAATCGACGGCGCAACAATAGTCCACGACCACCGAGACGTCGACAACGAACACGTTCACGTAGTCCTATCAATAATCCACGTCATCGTCATCGACGATACACACGATCAAGCTCAAGCAGTTCACGATAAAAAAATTAATTATTTACATCGATTATCATTATAAATAAGAGGTTTGAAGCACAACATTATACAGTATCGTGAATACATCATTGTGTGGATATATTGATTTTTGTCTGGCGGATCATGAAAATGCTTAGGAGATATTCAGGTATATGTTCGTAATATAATTGATCGAGTGTTTCGTGATGTATTATGATAGTTGCTAAAACGAATGATGTGAGAAAAAATCGCGTGGTTTCGTGATAAAGTAAATTTCTTATTCTATCTTGTCTGTTTTATGCTTTATCATTTTTTTTCTCTTAATTATAAAAAAGAACAATTTATTTCTTTGTATTTTGGTCATGACGGAAATAAAGTGCAGGGGACTGTGTATTAGAGATAAACATTTGCTACCAAAAATGTAATATGAGATAGAAACGCGTTGAATGTTCGAGCGTGATTGAATTAATATTGTAAATGTTAAATAAAGCAAATGAAAGAATTTGAAAATGCATGTTTGATGTTTTAATTTCATTTTTTTTTCTCGTGGTTTCGTGGGGATATAGAAATATTTGCAGGACTGATGAAAAAGAATACACGTGAAAACACGTCGATAGTTTGATAGAAACTATGATTATTCAGACCCTTTTACAAAGAATCCATTTTTAGAAAACAACCTATTCACACAAAACGTATTTGTTTTTTTTTTCTTTCGTCTCATTTATATTCGCGATATCTACAAAAAGAAAAAAGATATTTCATTGCATCACTTGTATATATTTTGTTTTCATCTTTTTTTCATTTCTTCACTTGTTCCACTGTTTGTTGCAGTCAGTTCATTGATGAAAAATATCTACAATCTTCGGCTGTATACGATTCACTAATTATATTAATAATATACAATTTCACAGTCACTTCATAGTGTGAACAAATTATCGTGAGAGGAAACCTAGTAATTTTGTCTCAAACAAGTGAAAAAAATAATAAATCAAAATATAGAATAAAAAAATAATACGGTCTTAGTCAAAAATAAAAAATAGTCCAAATGCGATGGCACACGCGAGACCTTTAAAGTGGATATTTTTTACACACATATATTTTTAATTTCCTTCAACTGAGTAATATGGGGGACTTGCATGGCAAATTTACACAAAAACAAAAAGAAAACAAATTTGTAATAAAATAATCAATATAAAATCGCAGCTTTAACTAATTGTTTTTCTATTGGAATTTCAATTTGCGCAAGATACTTTGGCACGGGTGAACATGACCGTGATTACAGAACAAAACAGTAAAACAAACAAAAAAAAAAAACGAAGATAATACAAATTGTATTCGAAAAATAATAATAAATAAGACACTTGTATATTATAGGACAGTTTAACAAATTGGCGTTTTTGTATTGGCCGTGAGATATCCTGCACTCTCTGTCGCGCTAAATTTTTGTTGGGAAGTTAACAGTGGCTTCAGCTTACATTATGCAACGCAAATCGAATTTTCATTTTTTTTTTCTTTAGCTACGTGGTCACGTTTAAAACAAGCGAATAACATAATAAATTACACGCTGTCATATTACAATGTTAAAACCGTCAATAAGTCCATAATATATAATGTTTTGCTATATCACAGGAAAGTACCGAGTGCCCCCAATATAACTGTCACAAAGCTCTCTCCACTTCCTCGAAGATTAATTCATCATCCCTCTCAAAATTTTTTGTTTATTTATACAATCGTTTTTCCGTTCCTTTCCCTTCCATTTTCTTTTTTCCATTTGTTTTTCCACTAATTTCATTCGACTAAACACAAATTAAGCTCTATATATATAAAAAAAAAATTAAAATTTATATATATATATAGTTTTTTGTTTTTATATTACATCAATTAATTAAATTAGGGTGAACCCCCCTATCGACATTATTCGTACGTCAGTAACAGAGATTCAAATTCATTTATACGTCGCAATAAATAAATAATTAAATAATTTTCTTGTTTGAGTAATGTTAGAGATCCATTTTGAATTTTCTCTCTTTCTCTCACTCTTATTTTTTTTTTCCTCCACCTTCCTCTATTGGTGAACTCATTTTACGTAGCGTCGCCTTTTATGCCGCATTACCTACAGTAATTGTAATATTACACACGATTAACTGTATGCATTAATTATGATCATCGTTTAAGAATTAAAATTTATAGCGCAATAGACAGTCACATATTCTCCAAAATTTTCGATACCACGTATTAACAATCTCTTCAGTGTTGTTTCATTGACATCATTCATATGTCGGTTTCCATTTGAAAATGCCTCAATTTAATTTATATTCCAATGAATGTACGTCAATCATTCGTGTCATTTCACGACATTTCACCCTAAGGCATCGTACGTGGATATATAGAACTAATGCGTTCTATTGTATTTTTTGTCTGCTCTCCTATTTTTTTCTTTTTATTTGTCCTCTCCATTGTCTCTTTCAATCGTCAATCTCTTCCATTTCCTCTTCTTCGCTTCTTCCTCCTACATCTCATTTGTGTTATTATTCTTTTTTGTTTTCATTTATTTAATATCTATAAATATCATAAGAGTCTATATACATTTTTCTTTAGTTACCGCAACACTCTTCGCTCGAAAAATATCGAATGAGTGTTACATTGACGCCTTCTCTTATACACGAAAATAAAAAAAAAAAAAGAAAAAGAAAATTCATCCACAACATATCACCCTCTCCGTTAATTTAACGAGGAGGATGGCAACGATGACGGTACAAAAGCGTTGTATCATCGTGACTGTGAATTATCCTCTTTCTTGTGTATATCACCAGCATGCATGAGCGATTGTTCCATTGGTCTACCAGGTACTCCTGGTCCAGGTCCCGCTCTGTGATGCATATGAAGATTGCTTAAAGGTCCAGGACTCGGATCTTTTGCCCTTAAGGCATTAACTGACGGTGGTGGATAACCGGCATAAAGTTTAGCACGTTCTTCTTCTTCTGCGCGATATGCCGCCGCCGCCATAATTGGATTGTACCGCAATTGTTGAAGTGGATCATAACGATACGGATCTCTAAATGGATCAGATGTCCACGGGCCACCTGGTTGCGGTCCGGAAGGCGGTTGAAAATGTTGCATTGGATGTCCACCAAGTGTTGATAACATACCACGTGACATCGCATGCGGATTCGGCATACTGTGTGGATGTCGCGCGAGATAAGCATGCGGATGTGGATGATGATAGCGAGGATCGGGTATTGGACTTGGTCCTTGTCCCGGGCCAGGACCCGGTGGCGGTGCTCTTGATAGCATCACCACATCGTCATCTTTACTGCGTGGTTCTTCTTTAACACGAATTTCACTTGGATCCATTGGCATTGCACTACCATTTCTCAATGGCGAACGATCACGACCCATTACCGCATGTTGTCGATTTTGATGCATTATTCTTTCACGCTCCATTTCTCGCCTTTCCATTTCGCGCCGTTCTTTTTCTCTTCTTTCACGCTCACGTTCGGCTGCCTCTTGCTGCTTTCTCTTCTCCTCCTTTTCACGTTCTCGTCGTTCACGTTCACGTTGCTCTTCACGTTCACGTTCACGCCGTTGTCGTTCACGCTCTCTCTCACGTTCACGTTCACGCTCACGTTCTCTTTCACGTTCACGTTCACGTTGCTCCTCTAATTCAGCGCGTCTGTCAATTGCCGGTGGCTCGGGTTTCAAACTCCATGAGACAGTTGTTGGTGGAAAACCCGTTGTTGCTCGTTGTAATCTAATAATCAATATATTTATATAGATGTGCAGTATTCTATTTGAATGTAATATATATGTTATACGTACCCTCGCCATGGATCATGTACAGCAGATGTGAGACCACTTAACTGTGGCATATCTCTCGTTGGCGGGAATCCCGAAAGTGTTGGAAAATTGGGGTTGGGTGCTCCAAATGATGCTGGATATCGGCCAAATG
Organism: Galerucella tenella; assembly: GCA_910591685.1. Lineage (NCBI taxonomy): Eukaryota > Metazoa > Arthropoda > Insecta > Coleoptera > Chrysomelidae > Galerucella > Galerucella tenella. The sequence goes on along the minus strand of CAJUYH010001316.1, from coordinate 1,573 downwards.
GCGACATACCCGTCCCTAATAACAAAATATTATATTTATAATATTGAATTTGGTCAACAGGTGAATGTAAAACATGGATTAAAAAAAAAATTGTAAATTGTTATTGTGTATTTATATATTAAGTATATAATTAAGCGAACGATTTTAATACCTTTGAGCATACCTAAATGTGACGCTGGTGAAGAGAGGAAACCAACGGGATGAGGAGGGGGCGGGGCGGCGGGATGATTTTGTGGTATATTAGTGGGAAATGGCGGTGCCATTGGTGGTGCACTGAGTCCAAGACCAGATCCAGGACCCCCGGGATAGAGATGTCCGGGTGGCCTGAGTAATTCTGTTTTAGTATTAACGACATTGCCCGCCTTAGCTTCCGCCTGTTGTTTCTGTTGATGATGATATATTTCCCATGCTATTCGCACGTGCATTGCGTTCCATTTTCCAGTTTTCTACAATTTAATTCAAACATATATTCAATCATTGTAAAATTTTACACTCTATATTATTATTTATTTTTGTTATTCAGCATACTTTTGGCGCAAAAGAACTCATATGATTTGGTGGAACAAATGGCGTTGAGGGTGGTCCCATACCAGGATGTAATAAACTAGTATTAAAACTAGAATAACTGGATAAATTGAGATTCCCCCGAAAAAATGGTGAATCCACACCACCCAGTTTTGGAATGTCCTTGAACTATATGAAAAAAGAAACACACCAATGTTCTCAAAGATGTCAAAACATCAAAATGAAAAAAAAAGAAAAATCTTCCAACTATGAAATTAAACTGGATTGAACTTACAATTGGTGGTGGAAATAATGTGGTTGCAGTGGGCGGTGGTAGCAACGGTGTTGTATGTTGATGTACATGTGTATGTTGATGTTGATGATGATGCATCTCTGTTCTAAGATACGGAGGTGGTCCAATATTACCCACGCCCACAGGTACATTTCTATCTTGCGATGCTAAAAATCGATTGTCAAGCTCACGTCGCAATAGATCGGTTTGACCTGGAACATGGGTCACCCCTTTACAAAGTGATGATAGACAATTTGTTAAAATGTAAACAGATTTATTTTCGAATGAAACTTGGCGAAAAACAATTTATACCAATATCACGAAACACTCATATATATCTATATGTATTTGCATACATACATATACAATATGTTCATTCTTATAAACTTACTTGATTGAAAAAGTGACTCGGCGGAGAATGGATTTGGATTTGTGGTCGGTGGTGGTAATGAAGGCAACGAAGTGTGAGGACTTGAGCTGGATACTGGTGGTGGAAGCGGCGCAGCGAACATTGGTGGTGGAAAATTGTGCATTCCTAGAGCGGCCGCTGGCGGTGGTGGTGTTGGCCTTGGTACTGACGTAGCAGTAGCCGGCGATAATTGGGAGGTGGCGTTGCTACTGTTTTAAACGAATAGACACAGAGATGAAGTGAGAGGGAAATAAAATGATTTGAAATCGCTCACGTAATAAACTGTATGAAGAACAGTTATTCCTAATGTTTAACAATTCAATCTCTCTCACCTGATCCATCCTTGAGCCTTTGAGTAAGCAGGTAGA
>CAJUYH010001315.1:0-50178 GCA_910591685.1 Galerucella tenella | reverse complement strand
TTCTTCTGCTGGCATGTCTTGTGTTCCTGAATTTACCATTTTTCTCTCTAACTCCTGAATTTTCTCTTCCATTGTTGTAATTTTACTCTCCATTTTCTCGATATTTGATTTTAGAGGGGAAATTTTATTTTCGACTTCAGCGGCAATGTCCTTTTTCATTGACAAAATATCGGCCGAAATATCGTTCTTCATATCAGAAATATCATTCTTCATGGTAGAAATCTTCTCGTCCATATTAGCAGAAATATCGTCCTTCATGGTAAAAATCTTCTAGATATTGACGAGATTATGGTGGTGGACTGAATAAGAATGTTTCTGGATCCAAGTCTTCACTTTCCAGTGCTATTTTCAGTCTTTCAAGTAATTCACTCTTCTTTCCGGACGTTTCCAACTCGCGATTTTCTAAGTCTGCTTTTAGTTCAGTCACTTTCAGGTCACATAGTCTATTAGCCATTTTTACGTAATTATTTATTTATATTACCCCACACCTGACACCAATGTAATGTTTTTATTTATTTGAACTGTTTTTACCGTGGGATAAAATTATACACTCACTATGGCTAATTACTATTGATTTATTGAAGAAACACTTACACACTATAAACCTAATTTATATACACACATACTACTTAATGTCTACTGATTTATCTACACTTGGTATGATAATTGTCCTAATTTATCTTCAACACTATTTATATTCACTGTCTGTTCACTCACTGTATACTGAAACTGTTTACCGATTCACTGTATATTGAACAACTCCCCCACTCACTCGAAAACCCGCGTATATACATATAGTCCTTCGCAAATCTAGAAGCTTCTTGAATTTACGAATTCTATAACATTCGAGAATAAACCATTGTATTTCTCTATATGGAATTTCTAGAAAGCGCATTGCGATGCCTTAGGAGTGGTTTATGCAAAATATTCCGTTCTTAAAATGTTAGATGGCCATGCTTACGCTCGAGCAGTACGAGAACATAATTTGGTTTACCCAAGTTTATGTAAAATAATTTTGTCAGAAATTCAATTTTCGGAAGACGAGAGCTCATTTATGCAAACTTTACTCAACAACTTGAATGACGAAAAAATTGGGTATAATGGTATAAAATCTACGCATTTTGTCTGCAATTGTTACAAAATTCAAATAAAATGATAGAGATTGAAGGTAGAGGAAAAACAGCAGCACTATGGAATTTACATGCGCATGGTTATTTTAGCTAGAAATTTCACTCGTACTGAAAAAATGGGTAATTTTCAAAAACAACTGAATATTCTTACTCAAATGTTGCCCTTTTTCATGCAGCAGGGCACTTTCATTATGCGAAATGCGCCCATGTTCAATTTTTTAAAACCCTCCAGAATAACTTACGTGCCGTAAAATTACATGTTTACCAACGTCGGTCCGTAGGACCGAAATATTTTAAACTCATTTTTGTAGTTTTAAATTATAAGTAAGACACATTATTTACTTTTCAACAGCTAGGATATATTTTATTTCATACAAAGTAAGGTGTTCGTTAAAAAAGATGAACGGTATATCTTATAATAACTTTTAAATTATACATATAATATAAACATAACACAAAAATATTCATCGCATTATATATTTTTAAACGAACTAAAAGCAAAAAACTCAACTTTTATACGTTTATAACGGGTACTTATTCGAAAAATTTTAGTCTTCGGTAATAGTCTGGCTACTGCACTCTTTACATATTGGCGTTATAAGTGCTCCAAACACATAAATCATCTGGCGAATGTAGTTCATCTTCGACATCTTTCCATAATCTTTCGAGATGCTCCTGATCTCTCTCATAATATCCTTTAGCTATTTTGGATAATCTACAACAAAATAAAAGGTGTAAAAATATTGCTGAACAACAATTTTCAAAATACAAGTTTACTAACCTCGGTTTCCCGGACCGATTTTACTCCTTTCTGAATAACGATGCACTCTATATAAACGCTTTTCACACACTAAACTCGCCTTAGTCACACTCACACAAGAAGGTACTGGGACGCGGAAGCGCCGTTGGTTAATAGATCGGCGCTCATCGGTAAAATTTGTTCCGATCGGTCTCAGAGACCCGATGTTAGCAGCGAAGGGTTTTAAAAGATCAAACTCAAATGTTCAATTATGATAATTCCGACGACTTAGAAAATATAAAAAATTTCATTGAAAATGAATTCTATATTTGATGTTTCAATGTGAAACAAACGCCATAAAACCTAGTGAATAATCTTCCTTTATTATATAAGATGGTGGAATGCTACTTCATCGGGTTAGGTGGGCACAAAATGATGTGTTGTCAAATATAGGTACCTGACAAATACGTATTCTACCTGAAAGGTCATTTTGGAAACGATATCATAGTTGTATTTGAAGGTTATGAGGGCAATTCATCAAGCGTAAAATCTTCAGAGCGTTTACGTTTTAATAATGCTTCCAGTACTGATATATTTTTTACCAAAAGTATGGCCATCACGTTACCTCAAGATTTTGGACTTAGGAGTTTCATTGATCCTTCTTGTTTGGACATTATATTTAAAATTCATAGTTCTGGGATAGACTAAAATTGAAAACTCATTTATAAGATTAATATATTTAATTCATCAAAATAACAATACTCAACCTTAAGCTCATAGCTGATTGTGCAAAAGAAGCTGAATCAAAGTAGACCTGATAAAATCTGTTGAAAACTTTTGCATACTATAATCTGTTGTGGTTTTAACCTCAGTTCCACATCGTACATATTTATGAATTGATGCTTCACTTATATCCACTGCCTTTGTATTTAAAAAGTCATTAGCAAAGTTTCTATATATAAAACGAACAGTATTATAATTAACATCAGTTATAACTTCATAATTTTGTAGAGCCAATGGTTTGTCCATACTTACATTGTTAATGCAAAATTTTTGAATGGGCAAACTTAATCTATGAATTTCATGGTTTAAATCTTTCACTAACTCATTGATTGTGAAAGATCTGGATGGAACAATATACTCATTATATTCTAGCGCTGCCACAAATTTAGATTTACCATGAGTGCGAAATAAGCAGTCATATTCAATAATAGAATGGATGAAATCAGTATCTCCTTTAGGAAAATTCCATGGTAAAAAGGTAACTATTACATCCAATCTTTTTGATAAATTAGTAATTAATTTCACCAATCGATAAGGTATATCCTTATTATAGAATATGAATGATTCCACACCCATAAGTCTATGAAAACTAAAAAACTCCACAAATCTCTTTTTGGTAAAACTTGATGGAGATACACATAAAGTAGTATTAATATTTACTGTTTTATGAAGGTCAGTTTGAATATCTGCTAATAATATCTTCTTTATTTCACTGTCCTTGTTGAATTTAGAGCTAAAAGATACTGCATATGGCATATGGTCTAGTTTTGGTCCAGAACAATAATAAAAAAAAGGCGATAACGAGGTGGCATCATTGTTTAACATTTTTGAAAAGGTAAATTTCCCTGTAACTGGTTTCTTTAGGTCCTCAAACCAAAAATAACAATACCTAGGAATTTTTTTAATGCTTACTGGTAGTCCAATAGCCTTGACTTCAATATTTCCTGTTAAAAATGCAGAGTACACATAACCATTATCCAGCTCTTGCCATGTAGGTTGTGGTCCCCAGTCATGTTGTTTCAAAGTGAAATCAGTCATTTGTAAATCTGAGAAGTTACATGGCCTTCCGAAGAAATTAAAAACTTCCAGTACATAGTGTAAGCGGTTGTATTGGTGGCGATAAATTAAGAATAATAATAAACTTGTTATAGAAACTACTACCAGTATAAGTTGATGATATTTCTTCATACTTGTTAGCTCATTACTTTTATGTTATTTCTACATAGGAAAAGTATTTTATTATTTTTTTAAGTAAAGTTGAGCTACATTTTTTACTTTAATTATTATAGTTCTTGTCATGTTCTTGTCAACAAATTAGCAAAATACATAACCATAGAGAAATAATTACTCTTAACTGTCTCTTGTCAAGTGTCAAGTATCAAGCAAGCCATCAAGTATGAGTTTATGTGTTATGAATCATAGCATTGTCTAATACTTTATATTAGACAATGCCATCGTTATGTAGGAAGTGACATATTCTGTCTTTTTCTGTATATACTACTATTAAAAAAAAATCGAAATCCAAACATGCCTATTTTAAACGCAAACCTCAAAACAAACTAAACACTATCTAAACAATAAACACAATGATAAACAAAAACCTCAGCCTCAGAAATCCGATGCGATTTGTTCTATTTTGTCAACTGCACAGGACAATTATGTGCCGTACTTATAATAGCATTCAACGCTATGTAACCGTAAATTACGCGAAGCGCTAACGTTATTAGCGTTAGAGACGTGAAGAAGTGAATCGCGCATTTAATAAACGTAAAATACCGCAAACGTAATTACCGCAGACCATATTTTAACAAGCGATATCTCTCTAATGAAAATACGGCAAACGTAATTACTAATCACTATTCATTTTACCGTTATCTCTCTATACGGCAAACGTAGTTACCGCAGGAAGCAGAACATTTTCTTAACAAGAATAATCACTATTCATTTTACCATTATCTAATATTAGACAATGATTTTACCGTTATTTCTCTATTACCGGATGGAAATAATTGAGACTGCCAAAAAGAACGCACCTATTGATGGATCACAAAATTTTCATAACTCTATGATAATTTAAATTTAGTAACAATTACATTTTTAGCATTGGTATTATTGGTAGGGCTCTAAATGTTTATTTTTTTCTGTTTATTTGTATTTTCTGTTATTCAAACATCAAAAATGTTAAAATAAATCGTGATAATTAATAAACATTTTTGAGTTTATCAGAAAACCGTACAAGATATCCCATTTTGCTTTTATATAATAGCCGAATATTTTAAAATTATGAACTATGAGTTATGTTAGTGATTTAAGTCAGTCGCATGAATATTTAAGTTTTCGTAGTAATGTACCATTAAAAAGAATAGTTGTTGATTCCGACAACTCTAAGGTGAGTTATTAGTTTTATAATTCTTTTGAAAAATCAAGTAGTAGTAAATTAAAACCCAGGATGTCTATGTTCTAATTAGAAATATCTTTTACAAAGGTGTAGTTTTGAAACAATGTGATACTTTAAGTGATTCTATTTAGCTAAATGAATGTGTTGGTCACTTTTTCATTAGATAAGCCCTAACTAATAGTTGTATCACTTCCATTGTATAAAAGATGTGTCATCTGATAACTAATCAATTATGCCTACTTGGTGGAAAGGTGAAGGTTGATAATATCTACATAATATCTATGTATAAATGATACATTTAATCTAGCCCTTATAGTATTAATTATCTGCTTAATAGGTACATGTAATTTTGGTAATTTATTGATATTACAGAATAATTAAAAGTTTACATCACAATTACCTATAAACAATCTATGAATTATTCATCCAACTAAAACCAACCTTAAATATAGCCACTAATTTGTACTTATTTGATAATTATTAAAATTAAGTTGATTTGGTTTGTTTTTTAGTAAAAATCATTAATTTAGTGAAATGTGAATCATCAAATATTTTTACAAAACACCAAAACATTCTTTGTCATTTTTAAAGACTAATATCACCACTAAACTTTTTCTAGGGATGGAGAATATATGACTGTGGACCTAAAACAGTCAATTGTCCTTTAATATGTCTTCCTCCAGTTTCTGGCACTGCAGATATATTTTTTAAACAAGCACTATCTCTATCAGCTAAGGGAATAAGAGTAATATCTGCAGAATCCCCTGTATATTGGAATGTAAATGAGTGGTGCGAAGGGTTTAGAAAATTATTAGATCATTTAAAACTTGACAGAGTTCATATTTTTGGATGTTCTTTAGGCAAGTTATGGATGAGTTATTTTGGAAATTTATTCAAATTACTTTGTTTCTATACATATTTGGATTAATAATAGATTAAAACTAAAATCAAATTTTCTTATTGCAAGAATTTTGTAAAAACAAAAATATTTTTTTAGGAGGGTATTTAGCCCAAAAATTTGCTGAATTTACAGCAAGCAGTCAGAGAGTAGCTTCCTTGATTCTGTGTAATACATTTACAGATACTTCCATATTCAAAAATCATGATTCGGCTGCAATATTTTGGATACTGCCCGCATTAGTACTAAAAAAAATGATCATGGGTAATTTTGGGTCTTTAAAAGTAGATCCAGAAATGGTAGAAGCCATAGATTTTATGGTTGAAAGAGTGAGTAGAAGAAAATTAACAATTTTTAATATGACTGAGAACAGTATTTGCAAATTTTATTTCTAGCTGGAAACCTTGCCACAGACTGAATTAGCAAGCAGATTAACTCTTAACTGTCTTAGAGGCTATGTTGAAGCTCATCAACTTTTAGACTTATCAGTTACCATAATAGATGTATATGATGAATCTGCCTTATCAAATTCAGTTCGAGAAGAACTATACAAATGTTATCCAAGTGCCAAATTAGCTCATCTTAAATCAGGAGGAAATTTTCCATATCTTAGTAGATGTGCTGAGGTTAACCTTCATCTCCAAGTAAGTAAAAACACTCTTATCTTCATTCCACTTCTATTGCAGCTCAGTGTAGGTATTGTTGAAGTGATTTATTTTGCCGCCAGCGCTAGGGGGCTCTAAATAAATCAATATGTCTATCTATGGAGGTGAACAACAAACAAAATGTCACAAACTCCTCCTTTTTCATTATAAATGTGTTTAGTGTCAATTTAGTATTGATTGGTTGACAGTGTTTTGACTGTAACATTAAATGAGCTAACTAGCATATTCTTTGAGACATTTTTTATATATTTCCCCATGTCTTACATCAAAAAGCTGCAAAGTTATATTTCTTTAGTACAATTTAAAAGCACTATTGAACACAACATATTGTTCCCACTGTTCTATGAACTGATTGCATCATTCTGATACTTCAATATATCTATTAAAAGAATTTATCTACAACTGTCATGTAACAGGTACGATTTGACACTATTTTCAGTGCCATAATGACGTATATTACCGAACTAGTGCGTTTTTGAATACATTACCACGATAATAAGAAACTACAAACATATTAATACCAGAATTAAATATAATTAAAATAACACTGGAAGCTGCATTTTCAATTTCTGAAAGTAGATTGTCTTCGCTTGAACTCATTTTTATAGATTTTCGTTAATTCAACAAAATTTGATGACATAACTAATTTATTATTTTTTCTCATTTTTTGGGAATCAAACCACAATAAAGTTTTTTATTTCTTTTTATTTCGACGTTATGTTTGCAGTCAATATTATTAAAAATACGTTGGATTGAAATAAACAGTTGTAGATAAAATTTTGTACGTAACACGTGTGATAGGAATTATTAACGCACTTATGTGATTAAACGCAAACTTCACATGCGTGCGTTAATAATGTCCATATCCCACTAATTACGTAAATAACTATTATTTCATTAAAAACACATTGCATTACTTAAAATAGCACAAACCACAACCAAATATTTATTCTTGTAGCTAACACTATTAATCTTCTAGAGATCATCATATCAATAGATTTCACCCTCTTAATTGATTTAAGCCAATACCTAACTTGTTATTGCATGATAATAAGTGATATTGCAATACATGAAAATTTTATGAATAAACAAAATTTTTTAGCTAAAATCATTAATGCGATTTTATATAGAACTGAGTAAATAAATTTTTGTATATGTATGTTGCTTGAGCAGATTTGCTGTTTTCTATATTAACTATAAACTGCAATTATGTTTCCTTGTCTCTATCACTTTACCTGTTGGGCTGTACTCTTGACCGTGAGTAGAGCCTTTCAAGTACTTTTTTCATGGAAGTGTCAAAAACGAATGCTCAAGGTGATACTCAGTCTTAAGTGCTGTTTCTAAATACAGCCATTAGATTATTATGTATTTTCTAATACATTTATTTTATTTTCAGATTCATCTTAGACAATTTGATAATACAGGATATTCTGCGGCTGACAAGCCATTGATTAAAAAAAATTCTCATTAAATTTAAGTTATATCCTCTATATTTGATAGAAAATTATATTTTCAAATGTATACTATACTGCTGTATAAGCTGTGAAATGTTCATGTGTGGGTAATTCGGTAATTGTCTGAAGCTAATTATATGTTAAGTTAAAAAAAACCAAGAGACCAAATCACTATTTTAAATACTCCCAATTATTTTTATGTTTATATTAAAAATCTTGTTTTAAGTACAGATTTTTCCGTGTTTATTATACATTTTAAATGAAAATTTTCTAAAATATGTTTTTTTTGGCAATCATAGCACAAATCCATAAACCATATGCACATCATTTATTTTAAAAAAGATGCCAATAAGAAGACAAAATTTGTTTTGGACAGAGAGATAAAATCGGGAGTACAATCAATATGAAAATGAGAAAAAAAACTTCGAAGTTTCAATAAGCTCAATTGTTATAGAGTAAGATCCAAGAGCGATAAGCCATAACTTATTTTCAAGTAAATGAAATGTTAGGTTCTCAGTAGCATCCAAGGACGTTGCCAGGATTTATAACAGGGGGGGGCAAACCATGATCCATGGTCGTCCAAAATGTAAAATTTTTGGATAAAAAGAAAAGTCAAATGAAAACAAAACTGAGATTTTAATTATACTTAAATTAAACTACGAAGCAAAAACACAGCTAAAAAGACAAAGGGGAAGACCCAGGCAAACATGGAATAAAGAGGTGGGTAACATAATACAACAAAGAGGGAAGACATGGAAAGAAGCAGCTATATTAGCAAAAGACAGAAGAGCATGGAAAACGTTTATATATGAAAATTGAAATTAAATGTAAACCCGACACCTAACGGTAAAAGGGTGTATGATTATATATATATATATATATATATATATAAAATCAAAAAAAGATAGACTAATAACATGTTTCTTGGGCTTAAACTAAATTAATCCCAAAAATTTCTTCACTATGCAGTCCTGATTTTCCTTCAAAAACTCTCGATGCATTAAAATTTAAAAATTATTTAATTCATTTTTGCTCTCAGGGGGGGGGACAGTTGCCCCTTCCGGCCCTCCCTGGCTACGCCTATGGTAGCATCTCATGTGCTTTTAATACCTGTGTGTTTGTGGAGTTAGCCTAAGGGCACCTGGGTAGGTATCAGGTGAGAAAGGTAACGAAAAATAAGAGTTACTTTACTTACATTTTCATGTCTGATTTTTATATATGTTTTGTAGAATAATATTCTACGAGTAGCATCATAAGTGTCAGTCACTTTCCATGGACCAAAACTTTGGTCAGTCACTTTAAAGCTCCACAAAAAATAAATAAACTTTATTTATTTTCACATGTCTGACTTTCAAACCTACTGAATACTATACGTTGTGAATGAAGGGCACATATACACATTAGACATTGTGAGTTAATATACAGATCGCGTAATTTCTTATGGAACCTTCCTGGATTACACAAGTACGACAAGGAAAATATGAGAAAAACAGCTTGAAAGAGAAAGTATAACTGTACGCGCGCATCGTTTTAAAAAAAGATCAATCTTGCAAAAAATGTATCCGAATAAATTCAATTATATCACCAGCACTGCGAATACCAGCTTTGCATAGATTTTTAATGTAGCATCGGTGGTTCAGTGGTAGAATGCTCGCCTGCCACGCGGGCGGCCCGGGTTCGATTCCCGGCCGAAGCATATTAATCGCTGCTTCGTAAACGAGAGAGAGAGGCTCAAGGCACATAACGCAGCAATGTAACGTTACGGTCAGATCTTTTGCGAATTACCCCCTGTCGCTTCGCTCCAACCTAACGTAAAGAACTAGTTATAATAGCAGATTCTTATTTGGTCAAGAAAAAGAAAATAAAGACAACAATATAAGCAAACTGAGATCATTTTATTTTATTTAAAGGATCAGCATATAACACATTTTTTTGATTAACCAATTTTAGATCTTCTTCGTCACTGTAAAGTTCTGCAAAGTCTTCCAATCTTTGTTCTTTGGAGACAGGAGTACTTCTAGAATTAGCCAGCATTCGCTTAGGACCTTCTTGTGATTTTGTGATAGTGGAATATATGCTCATTGCCTATAAAAAAAGATGATTAAGAAAAATGTTAACCTTTGTTTTCACTAATCTAACTCACCTGTGAAACTAAACTAGAAACATCACCAGTATTTGCAGGTAAAATTAAAGTATTGTTTGTCCTAGCCAATTTATTGAATGCATTGACATACTGTTCTGCAATACTGAGGGAAGCAGCATTAGGGCCCAAATCTTTCTGTAGAGCTTCAGCCACTAGTTTCAAACCTCCAGATCTAGCTTCTGCTACAGCTAATATGGCAGCAGCTTCACCAGCTGCCTTATTAATTTGTTCTTGTCTTTCTGCTTCTGATGCTAAGATTCGAGCTTTTCTTTTACCTTCAGCAACATTTATGTCAGCTTCTCTTACTCCTTCAGATTCCAAAATAGCTGCTCTTTTTTTTCTCTCTGCTTCTACCTAATTAGCACAATTCTATATTTAATATGGAGTACAATATAATATATTAAAACCTGTATATGTGTATATTATAAATTATGTTTTGTAATATTAGTAGTCGGTAAGTATTTTAATTTTTTTATATTTTGTCGTGAATTTTATATTTTCATATTTTATCTCTTTTTTAATTGTTGCTTTGTCCATAAAATTGTATATCTTTTCATAACAATGAAGCTTTTTTATCTTTCTCTAATAAAATCATGAAAAATTATTTATATTTTTTATCTTATACACTCACCTGCATCTGCATTGCTTCTTGAACTCTAGGAGGTAGTTTGATATCCCTAATTTCATATCTAAGACATGTCATACCCCATGCTTCACTAGCTTTGTTTATAGAATCAACAATTTGGACATTTAAATTTTCTCTTTCACGAAATACTTTATCTAATGAAATTTTTCCAAGCTCCGATCTCATAGTAGTTTGAGCTAACTGTGTAATAGCAAATTCTGGATCTTCTACACCATAACTTGCTAAATAAGGATCAATTATTCTTAGATATAATACACCATCAATATTTAGTGTCACATTATCTGAGGTTATAGCACTTTGTTTTGGAATATCAACAGCTATTTCTTTTAAGCTTTGTACATATTTAACTTTGTCTACAATAGGAATTAATATATTCAAACCGGGTTCAAGGATTCTATGAAATTTTCCCATTCGTTCCACAATCCATGCCTAAAAAGAATGGTGAAATAGAATTTTTATGCAGAAAACTAAACATAGGTATACTGGATCAAAACTCGCAAAAAGTTTATCATCTTGAATTATCAAATTAAATAGATGAAATGAAAAAACCTACTTGCAAGACATAAACAATGTTAACCTCAAGCAAAATTCGAAGTTTTGTAAAACTGTAGCAATTTGACAAATTTCCAATGTTCTATGATCTTTCAAAAAACTTACCTCTTGTTGGGGAACAAACATAACGACTGTATTAACTGGCGTGTAGGATTTCTGTCTGGTAGATACAGTTCGGACAACATTGCCGACGTTGGTAAACAACTTTTGCTAAAATAGATAAATTAAACATATATTTTATTGTTGATCCTGTAACTTACTTGTACTACAACTCTATATAAACCTCTTGAAGTTGAAATCATAGTTTACACCTTAAAGCTAAAAGTAATGTTAAACACAGCCACTTTTTTATTTTAAATTTCAGGCCGCTTCATAGAGAAATAATATATAATATATTTTTTTTGTCTTATGGGTCGCTTGAAATGAAGAATATAACCTAGAAATCAGAAAATTTACTGTCAAAAGGGCTCTGCACATAGACATATATTTCTCTATGGTTCTGCAGGTCTGACAGAAGTGACAGATCCGAAAATCCGAACTTTGACGTGAAATCCATAGAGAAATAGTATATTTATTTTGTTTGAATGGTAAACTCATTCAAGCAAATTTTATTCAAGTTCTTTGGTGTGAGGAAAAGGGTTCCTTATGCTTAAAATGAAGGAAGATTTTCCATTAAAAATTGACTTTTCTGTATTATATTTTTTGACAGTTAGGATTTAAAACAGTGTTGAAGTTAAATTCAGGGGTGATATATAAAGAATGCATAGAGAAGTATAATATAATGGATCAATGCCCCCATGTGCTCCAATTTCAAATTGTGCTATGCTCTGCTCTTTTCAGCAATACCCTTGTAATTCGGAGTGGTTCGGAGCTGACTCTCATTGTGACATGAAGCGGAAGACGGTATCAAGTATACTCCTTTCAAAATTTTAGTCACAATTTCTTTTTGTTTAAAGTGTCTCGTGTGCTCTTTTTAAAGAAATAGCGTTTTCAGTTGGAATTTGCTTTATTGTAAAATCTTCGGAGTGATAATCTAACATAACTCAATCAATTTAATCAGTGTAATTTAAAATTTCCCGCGCTCCGAAATCATATCGATTCCGGTTTTGCTATTTCATTTTTGATCACAGCGGCGCAGCGGAGTACCAGTCTCTTTTACAAGAGTGTGCTAATTCTGTCCGTTAAGTGTGCTTCTTTAAAAATAGTATACACGTAAGTTAACTACTTTTTATTTGTTAAGTTAGTATTTTTTATCATAAAATGATACACCGTTTTATATAAAACTAAAATAGATGCGTGGTGTTGTTTACTTAACCCGCACATTTTAATTTCATAACGAAGACCTTGTAAATGGTGGATTCCACCTTGAAACTTTCTTTGTGAAATACGGTTAATTTGCTTTAATAGTATATGAATCAAACTAATGGTTATGATTGATAAATATTTTCTTGAATTGTATTATGATGAGTACGTAGATGTGTCGATGACCTGCTTTCGTGTTCTTTTGTGCCGTTATTCGCCACATACCTATCATGCTTTCAACAACTTCTTCCTTAAAACAAATCCGACTCATTCTTTGGAAACTTTAAACGTCATATTTGCTAGTGGTCTAAAGCTGATTTAATGTTTTTATGTGCTTAATGAAATTGAATTGCACTTATTTAATGCCAGTTGTGTTTGTACAATGTGACTCAAATAGTGGGAAATGTCTTCTTGTATCTACTCACACTAATTTTAAAATGTTTATTAATATTTGCCATCTAAACAAAATATAGCCAAACAGTAAGTCTTGTGCAATAAAAATTTTGAGTTCAACTTACTTTATTACTGTTTCTGCTACTTTTCAGTGAAACATTTTATTATTATAAACAAAAGGGATAAAACTTCCAGTCAAAATTCAATGTAATTTATGTTTGTCCCAAGTAGGACCAATCATGGACCAATCAGCAACTTAGTTATTATGACTATGTTTGTCAAAATGTGCAAGGGTGTCTTCACCAAAGTGAGCTTGAGGTTCCCACTTCTAAATTTTTTTTCAGACCTTGGAGTGGGCTGGTGTAAGTTCCATTTTTAAATGAGATTTTCAACTTTTGAAGTCTTTCAAAGTTGATATTTCTATTATTTATTGGCTTCTTGTCTTTAAATTTGTACCTCTTGAAATTTGAAAAAAAAAATACTTTGTTCCATACAAAATTTCAATGATATCATTCCCCCCTTTAAACTTATTGAGGTGAGAATTTTCTCCTTAGGTTAGAAACTTTTAGCTTTAGAATTAGCATATTTCATATGGTTTTCTCATTAGGAAACTATATCATTTGGAATATGATCAATGTCCTATACTTTTCTTTTTTTGAATTTTTTCTTTTCTCATGCCACAGTTGAATTTGTGATGTTTCATTTAACAAATTTATTATATATACCTATTCCAGTTGTACATTTTTCATATAGTTAACTAAAACTTGTAATGTAACAATTATTTTCATCACTTTTTTTGTAATTTATTAACAGTCAAGTATCACTTGAACTCAATTTGTAATATTTGAGTGCATCACAGTGTTTGTAGTGATTTACATTATATTTCAAATTCATACCATAAGATCTTTATATTAAGCTTATCATATTATTCCTATTTATAGCCTGATGATGCTAATATCTTACAGAAAATAGTAGCAGCTAGTTGATTGCTCCTACTTGGGACCAATAAATTACATTGTAGTTAGACTTGAACCCTTTTGTTTGGATTGTAACCACATTTTAGATATGGGATTATTTATTATGTCAACTTGAGGATATTTGTATATTTCAATGTATGCTACCAAGTAATATGTTGATTTAGTAGTTGGAGAACTGAACTGAACAATACATATTAGTTATACATTCTTTCTCTGGCATTGGTATCACAACATTTCATTTTAATGTAATATAAACCTCTGAAAAGTTATTGGGTGATTCAAATAAGTGAAGAGAATCTAATTGTTTTCACATTAGAAAAATGTGTGTTTAACTAATAGGGACATTTACCCAGTAATTAGAGTCAGATAACAAAATACAATGAGAGCAGAGAATATAGTGCCTTGGTTAACATCTCTGGTTAAAAGTTCTCGTAGTTGCGATCACAAAATATAAATTGCTCAACACAAGAATGTTCAATAACAGCATAAAATCTGACTATAATATAATATAACAGTACAGATAATTAAAACATTAATAAAGTGATAAGGATGGAAAAAAAAGATTAAAGTTTATGATGAAGTGCTATTTCTTTGAAGAATTTCATTGGTGTCTTGATTTGGTTTGGCTCCCCTAGGATGTCTTGCAGCTGGGATTTGAGATTGTCATCTTCTTGTATTGCATTGGCGACAATCAACCAAGGTGTGTTTTACAGCAAGTGGACACTGGCAGCTTTGACAGGAAGGTCTGTTGCTTGAGGTGATTAAGTAGTAGTGTGACCTATTGGAAGTCTATGTAGCATTGGTACTTCTTCTCTAGAGAGTCCAGTGTGGTCAGTAAACAGTGGTGTGTTGAGAAATGGCTGGATAGATAGTAATAAAGTATTGGTAGAGCTACAGTGAGTTTGCCACATACATCTAACAATTCTTTTTGTTTTTGCCTTAATGTCCTTGCAAATCTGTAATTGTGGCAGAGGTTGATGTATACCAATTTGTGAGGGTATCCATGTTATGGTGATGGTGACTGTGGTGTTTAGTGGATAGAGATGGTGAGAAGAGATTAACATTCACCAAGTTCATAATTTGTTCAACTTGTTAATATTATACATATGAGCTGTGTGTTGACTTGAAAAGTTCATTTTTTATTTAGAAAAATAATTTTCAAATTCTAAAGTTGGTTTGTATTAAAAGTAAGTTAGTTTACGATGAACTTATTTTCATACTCTAGCTCCACAAATTAAATAATCCGTCCGCCTATGGTTTTTTTATAGGGCCGCGACAGCTAAGGTCATTTTGCCATAGTTACTTGTATGTTTTTTATTTCTTTATTTCAAATTCTTTGCATAAGATTAAGATTGGATTGTTTTGGGTAATTTAAAAGTCTATTTAGGGCAAGGTGGTCATTTCGCAGTATGTCTTTCATTTCAGTTGGTAGCCTGTTTCGTAGTCTACTTTGAAGTTCAATGAAGAGATCACAAGAAAATATATGTTTTACAATGGTTGTGATCGTCTCTGGTTTATTGTCGTTTTCAGATATGAGTTTGTGATATCAATGTTTTGAAAACAGGGTATACCTCTTTATCAAATAATTGAAATCGTATTTAAAACGAAGTTTTATGTGCCTCGTGCAACATACGACAATTGAATTTTCATAATAAATGAATTATTCTGACCTTTGATATTCTGTATCGATTTCACCGGGAATTGGGACAAACATATTTATCCTTGAATAAGTTTCCCTCAAAATAAGTGCCAAGGCGACTTTACACAGAAAAGAGGAGTTTGAAACGTGATGTATTATTCAAATACAAGTAATTTATTATTTAGATAAAATAACGTTGAATATATTTTTGAAAAGTAATATCTATTATGATGCACAAATAATTTGTTAATTCAAGAAGACAATATTTAGTTTGGTCGGTATATTTTTCACCACCGCAGAAATTGAGTATACAAAGATGTGTGTGTTACAATTAAGTATATTGATGGCGCAAAGGAATGAGCTATTGGAAAAAAATCCAGTCCTTGTAATATTTAACTTGAAATTTTTTAATAATCGGAATTCCAATAACAAAAATTAAAAAATTCAAATTATAACAGTTTGGCAGTTTTATTACTCCGCACCGATTGCGATTTTACGATAGTCAATGTCGTAGATACTAAGCCGTGTCTAATCAGGGGTGAATGTGTATCAAACTCGGAGGTGACGGGTAACTTTGTCCCGACAAAAAAGAAAAAACACGGAATACCGCCTTTCAAAGTTGAAATGAATAATGGAAAGCGGATGTAGGCTTTTTCACAACAGTACATTATTGAAAGGATGTTGAAAAAGTGTGGTTTTTGATAATGTAGTTACAATTAACACTACTTTAATATGTGAATTTTTTTTTAGAATTTTTTGTATGAGTCAGAAGGTAGAAAAACCAGTTCTATCCGGTCAACGCATCAAGACCAGAAAAAGAGGTGAGATAACATTTTTATTTTATTTATTACTGCAGTACCTAATAGTTTTTAATAGCATACAGTATCGACAAGAACATGTAAAAAAGGTTGCGAGAACGAGAATTAATTGTGAACTGGTTGAAATGTATCCAAAATCAATTGGCATATCTTGAACACGTGCTCGTCTCCCGTGCCGACTTTTTCCTTTGATCATCCTACTTTTTCCTATCATCAGCGAATTGAAACAGAAGAAAGGTCAATAAGATTAAGATATCAATAGGAATCGTTAATACCAGGAAACCACGTTAAAAAAACGCTACCAGCCCGAGTCCCGCGTATTTTTGTATTATTGTGGTTTGGTTAGGACATCACGTGGAATGTCGAGAGGCTCTGAACGATTACCGACTATCTGGCAACCACTGCCACTTGAATGGTTGCCGGTTAAAGCTACCCCTATTGAGACCTGTTACCCATGACGCATGTAACTAGATGCTAAAAGTCACTCAAACTACGCATGTTCAAAATTTTAGGTCCGTAAAACTGGAAATGTAAAAAAATTTGTTGCTTTTCAGTTGCTAATAATATGCCAAAACAACGATTTTGTCGCTCAAACCGATCGTGAAAAATCGGAGAGAGTGTTTTAAAGACCTTGATATGCTATTTTCGATTTCCGCCGATTTTACATGTCAACTAAAAAACATCCACTTCGTGACAAAATTTCGAATGTTCATTCCAATTTTCAGAGAATAGGTATTATGATACTTTTTCGTAGTCGAAGAAAAGAATTGTTATTATCCATTTGTGTATGAAAAAATATCTACGCCACTGGATCCAGAATGCTTCCAAATATCTGTCAAAAATTTCACAATAATATATTTATAAACAACAAAGCTATGACAACTTAAAAGTTCGAAAAGTTTACAAGCTAACAGTAGATGTTTTATTGTTTGACGTTTGAAAAAATGGTAAAAATCGGTAAATAATTTCAAATTTTACATGTGTTTCCAATCTAAGTGAGTCACACTGTATATAGTGATTTAAGTATATATTTTTCCGTCGACCGTGTATTAACATATGCTATTAACGTTACATACATTTGAAATATATCAGTTATTTTGGTTTCATCATATTTGTTGATTTCAAGCAGAAACTCTCTCAAAGGCAAGCTTTACTCAAATAATCGTAATGCCTGTAACAAAGAGAGTGATATTAAAAATAGATGGTCTACCTTTTTTAAGCGTTTTATTTCGTTTAAAAGGTATAAAGTCTGACATTGTAACTCTACACGTCTGGTAAGATTGCTTTTATGTTTCGCCCTCTGGATGCTTACAGTCATTTATTTAGAGATTGCGAGAAAAAATTACTTAGGTATTCGTAGTTTAAAAATAAATGTGGAGTATATAAAAACATATTAGGATTTCTATAAATTGTAAAAGTTCCGATGTTTGTAATCGCAGCTGTGAGTTAAAAAATTTAACCAAAATATCATTTCGACAAGAATTTATATCTTGAACATTTCAAATTACTTTTCATATGTGTTATATATGTTACGGAATGTACACTTTCCCCGTAAAATGTGTACATTTTCCAAAAAGTTAGGTATATGTGAACTGAATATAAGTAATGTATATTATGTGCATTTCCCGGCAAATGTGTACTCTTACCTTCATGTTTTAAGAAAAGTTGGAATACAAATAAATTAAAACTGTTATTTCCTTCCCCCTTTTCTCACATTTACTCATTTACCAAAACGACATGGTCATTGTGAATTCAATGTACATTTCCCTTCTTTGAAATTGTAAATGTTAGTTGAATGTACATTACTCAAACGAGAAGGCAAATGTGCACATTTACCGGAAATGTGTACATTTGCCGCAATATCTACTTTAACCGTATAATACGTTGAGGCTTTCATCGTAGATGTATAGTTCTTACAAAGCTTAGGATACCAGTATTACGGGATTGTGACTTTTACATTTTTTGACTTTGTCAAGATATACGAAATAAACAAAATACAATACTTTATTACATTGCTAATACAACAATATGTGAAAACCATTTTTCATGAACCCTTTTCATTGTAAAGGTATAGCAACCTATATAGACATTTTTAATAAAAATAAACATTATTGTTAGGTACTTAGTTTATTTTACAGCTGAAACTTCGAGATTAGTTAATTTGACATGACAGATAACAGTTAATTTTGACATTTGATATCTGTAGACAGGCGCCAACTATGTTGTTATATACAACACTTAAAAGACATCCATCGTATTACGAAGAAAATTCTCTAGTCTTTTATTAATTATAAGAGAAATCTATTTATAATATTATCATGCTTTTTTGTACATTCATTATAAATTTAACTTGTTTGTGTTAATTAAAGCAGCACTTGAAATTTTGCTTATTTTTGATTTAGATGAACTCAATTTTCAACCAATTAACACGGTTTTGTTAGCACATTGTAGAAAAATCATCACAATCATTTTGAATTTGTCTGAAAATCAATTTAACAATTTATTTTCCGGGTGGAATGAAACGTTCTGTAGGGTAAACTGAAAGCTAAATTTTTTTTCCTTGCAAATGATTAGAATGACTAATTAATTCTCGATATTTTTTTATTCAATCAAATATTTGTTTCTTTACAAAAGATACAAATTTTTAAAATTTGAATAGATGAGGCTTTTATTTGATGTAGATCCATACTAAAGGATGAAATGAAACAATTCGATTTGTTAAAATCTACACTATATTAAAATTAAAGTTGTGACGCGTTTCGCTAACACAGTAGCTTTCCCAAACTCCAACTGTTTAACTCTATTATCTTGCTTTGTGATGGGTTCTTTTAGGTTATTTTCTTCTTTCATTGATTCCATTTCCTGGGTAATATTCTCCACTTTCATGTTCATTTCGTGCAATCCTCAATATGA
Source organism: Galerucella tenella (assembly GCA_910591685.1). NCBI lineage: Eukaryota > Metazoa > Arthropoda > Insecta > Coleoptera > Chrysomelidae > Galerucella > Galerucella tenella. The sequence goes on along the minus strand of CAJUYH010001315.1, from coordinate 30,728 downwards.
TTAAGTAGTTACGGTAACTAAACGTTTTTACCCATGGACGCAGTGATTTATTAAGAAGGTTCAAGTATATGATTTATTTCCAAAAATGTTAAACGTCGCGACGAAAATTGCAATTATGTAGTGTATTAGTGAAGCCAGGGTGAGGCGGGTGACTATTTTAGAAAGTGGCCGTGTAAAAGTTCAAATAAAACCTGAAAAATAGTTGATTTTCAACAAATTCAATGATCATTCTTGCTATTTCTAAGTTAAATCAAATGCAAATTGGTAGAACAAAATTATTGCTTAACCCATGAAGTGTTTTCTCGTCCATTATTAGCTATATATATTTATATATATATTTATTTTTTTTCAGATGAAAAAGAGAGGTATGATCCAACTGGGTTTAGGGATGCAATAATCTCTGGACTCGATAAATGTTCTAACGATTTTGAAGCTATATCTCGATATTTGGACAGTGCTGGTAACAAATTAGATTATCGTCGCTATGGCGAATGTCTTTTCGATATACTCATCGCAGGCGGAATTCTGGGTAAGTTTATTTTTCTCTAATAAGACAATTTATTTTTTTATACAGGGCTCGGATATAGTAAGAAATTAAGTAAATAACGAAAATAGCTGGATGTTACCTTGGGACTATTTAAAGCAACAAGAAGTGCATAAAAGAAAGTCAGTTAATATGTTTATCCTATTAGTATCAGTTCTCTAAATGTTAATTTGGACATTTGTATAATAGCATAAATATCTGCCTGAAATATGTACGTTTTCCTAGTGAGACGGAACATCTTGTATTCCTCATTTCACTATACACACCCTACTCCTGCGGTACTGTGGAAGAAGATTCAAGAGGTACAGTGGACAGATCGAGACGTGAAATGAATAAAAATTTTAAAATACAGAATAAACCACAAATTAGTTCCAATAAGTAAATCTCTGCATTTACCCCTTAGTCCGCATCATCGTAGGTTTGCCTTTCTGTTTTCCGAATACTTTCTCTGTTTAAGGGGCATCTACCAAATTCGACCTTGCACAATTATTATGCTTAGTATATTTTTTTGTTTCCCTACGTCCTCACGTTTAAGTTCACATAACGAAAATTTTATTAGAAATATGAAAGCTCCGCAACATGTAGATAGCCAAGCGGTCCAAGCGGATTTTGGTTCACGTACATCGTCAGTACTGAACTGGGAGACCGGCGAGCGTTGTATCAACAATGGAATGGCACGCGACTACCGAAGCAGAGAGACAATGTCAGTCATAGAATGATAGAAAAGCGAGAGAGATTTTTATCCGATATTTTAGTGGTAGCAACCGAATTTCAATAAGGAATTGTACGATCATAAGTAATTTGAGGATTCTGAGATTTTTATATAGTATTCATAAAGCTTCAAATTAGACTTCTTATCAATTAGTTTTTCCATTTAATCCATATTTAATTCTTTACAAGGGCTCAAACTTTGCCTAATATGTGTAATTACCTCATGATTCGTATTTTTTCCAACAAAATTTGGTTAGCATTTCAAAGTTTTTATTCAATGAGAACTCTAAGTTCAACATTAATCTACATGATATATTTTTTTCTTAATTTTCAATACATCCATTACTTCAAAATTCTTTGCCAAAAATACTTCGATATTTTGTCAAATCGCTGCCGATAGATTCCCCTTAACACTGACTGTGGCTTCGCACATCTCGAAGTTCTCCCACCGTTCACGTCTCGATCTGTCCGCTGTACATGATTAATTGTTGTTGTCTTTGAATCTAAATCAGATTCAAGTATAAGTACTTCTATCAAAAGAAATTTTTATTTGTTCCACATCATTGGCATCAATATCTATTATATTTATCCTGAATTATTCGTGAGTTTATTCTTTGAAACACAGATTTGCGTTTATTTCCACTGACATCAGTCAAATCCTCAATGATCTTCCTGAAATGTGCGAAAGCAAAAGGTGAAAACACCTTGTAAAAATTAACGTTGAGTTACTAAAAAATTAAATAAAATGGAACTACTTATTCCCCGACGCTTGGCATTGTTTACTATGCTGTAACGCATACATGGTGTTGCAACGCGGTAAAGAATGACTGAACCAGACCAATGCTCTCTCTACCCAGACATATCTTACCACGACTCAGCCGTTGGTAGGTGTTCAGACGTTTGTATTGTATTATTCTCGAGACATTGTTTACTGCGCTCCAACTCGCCATTGAGCACACGCCGCCGCCTACACGGCCGCACCAACTTGTACCAGCCACCGACTTTGTGAGGTAATGTCAGTTACGCAAGACCTAACCTAACCGATGGTAGGCCATCCAAGAAAGAAATGTGCAACGATCCTAGAAGGTGAAGATCTTTGAAGGAAAATATTGATCTTGATAGACCAAATGCAAAATCACATTTTAGTGTGGTTTAATAAAATCAATAATACAATAGTTACAATAGAACACCCAGATCCATTCATACTTGAAATTCACTCTGTATATTACTCGACCGGTTTTACTAATAACATTTGCATCATCGTCAGATATAAATCAATTTATATAATTTATATTTCTATTCTTTTTGTTATGTATTTTTCCCGAGATACATAACAAAATAAATATATATATATATATACCACAAAGAACATACCGAAGATACTATTTTTCTATTAAATAACTCCTCGATTTTACAGATAATTACCATTAAATCCAGTACTTACGTATGCAAATAACAAAATATATTGTGATTGATTTGTGTATATTGTTTTAATTTGTTTCTGTAATGTAGTTCCAGGGGGCACACTTTCACAGGAAGGTGATGGTCCATATAGAACGGAAGCATGCATTTTCAATACGCCAGACGAAATAAATGTGGACATAATGAAAAACTGGGAACAGGTGTTTATCAAGCTTATGCGTCGCTATAAATATTTGGAAAAAATTTTCCAGGTTAGTATTATGTCTAAAAAAAAGTAATTCTTGCAGCTAATTATATCCATCCCTATTCTTCCTTCTAAACAAACCTCGTATAATTACAATTTCGTGAATTTTTTAATCTGTCTATTAATTTCAATCTTAAATAACAATTTATCAAACATCTATGATTAATTTGCGAAAATCTAATGTGGATACATTTTTGAATAATTTTTTATTTAAAATCTATTTATCTACAACTTAATTTTTTTTCAGGACGAAATCAAGAAGATACTGATGTTTGTAAAGTATTTCCTACCGTCCGACCGTAAAAAACTATCCATAATGGTATATATTTGGATAGCGAATGGCAGTATACCCTTTACAGCAGTTCTAGTACTGAACAATTCTCATTTAGTGAAAGATCACCTTGCGTTAGACTTCCTCATAGACGTTTTCAAAGCGTGGCGTCAAGAGAAAGGTGTGAATTCGCTACATTCTGCTATAAAGAAATCCAATATAGAATCTCATCTTACGAGTTTCATACCCGATACAAAACAATCCCAATTGTATTTTCGCAATGCCTTTCAGGTAAGTTTGAATTCATAATAATACATCATTCATTATTAAGGGGCATCTACCAAATTCGACCTTGCACAATTATTATGCTTTGTTTATTTTTTTGTTTCCCTACGTACTCACGTTTAAGTTCACATAACGAAAATTTTATTAGAAATATGAAAGCTCCGCAACATGTAGGTAGCCAAGCGGTCCAAGCGGATTTTGGTTCACGTACTACTCTATAAGCTTCGTCAGTACTGAACTGGAAGGCCGCCGAGACCGGCGAGCGTTGTATCAACAATGGAACGGCACGCGACTACCGAAGCAGAGAGACAATGTCAGTCATAGAAGGATAGAAAAGCGAGAGATGTATTTTTATCCGATATTTTAGTGGTAGCAACCGAATTTCAATAAGGAATTGTACGGTCATAAGTAATTTGAGGATTCTGAGATTTTTATATAGTATTCATGAAGCTTCAAATTAGACTTCTTATCAATTAGTTTTTCCATTTAATCCATATTTAATTCTTTACAAGGGCTCAAACTTTGCCTAATATGTGTAATTACCTCATGATTCGTATTTTTTCCAACAAAATTTGGTTAGCATTTCAAAGTTTTTATTCGATGAGAACTCTTAGTTCAACATTAATCTACATGATATATTTTTTTCTTAATTTTCAATACATCCATTACCTCAAAATTCTTTGCCAAAAATGTTTCGATATTTTCTCAAATCGCTGCCGATAGATTCCCCTTAAGATCTCTGATACAATACAAAAATAATGACTTTAAATTTTCGGGTATCTCGAATATGTATCTCCAAAATCAGGAGCGATAGAGAAGGTACGCTTTTTATTTATAGCACAATTTCTATAAAAACTTGATTCCCCCTTTTTAAACGTGAGCAATAATTTTTGGAAGCTTGGACAAAAAATAAATGTATGAGCGTATAGAGGAATTTTTTTTGGACACAAATCGAAGACAAGGATTTTTACTCACCCCAACGTACAACCTTCGACTACATAGCTTCCTTCCTTCGAAACCGTATAATTAAAAAAAAACAACTTGCAGGTGTATTCATAGGACCTTTTCGGCTGACGAAAAAAATACGCCCGTTCGTATTCTCAACTCGCTCCTCTCACAAGCGAACGATCTCTAAAGGGAGTGATTTGATTGGCAGCGATGTGGTATTTGTAGATTCTCATGTACCACTGCACTCGCAAATCTGTATCACGAGCGACTAGCTACGGCAACACCGTAATTTCAAAGTATTTTGACATTAATGTCAAGATAGTTTTTAGTTCTGTGTTTTGGATTCAAATTTAAATGCTTCTTCTAGACCTTCTAGTAGTCCAATATACATAAGACGACTACAATCCCTTATACAGGGTGTTTCAAAAAAAGGTAACACCGTCTCTAGGATAGGTAAAAAACTGAAAAATAATTGGGGTTTGCTTAGTAAAATTTTTTTCTAACGCCATCCGTTTTCAAGATAAAGGGCGTTGAAGAAAATAAAAAATTACACATTTCTTACGATTTTGCCGAAACTACTGACACCATTGTAATGAAATTTTATACGAATATGTTTTGGAAGCTGATATATCCCATGAATTTGTTTTTATAACTAACTTTTTTTAGGGTAGAATTATTAGTCAAAACTCCAAGTGAACATAAACATCGTTTAATTCTACACCAAAAAGGTACTCTTGGTAAAACTCGATATTATGTACCGTTTTCGGAATATTTTGATTTGAAAATTATGAAGTAATAACCGCTCCTCGTATAAGTTAATGATAAATTTATTAATTAAAAAAACTTACAATAAGAAAATTAAAATAAAGACAAAGAACATAACATAAAATTCAATTAGAGTAAATGTTCAAAATGTCCTCCGTTTTCACGAATACACAAGTCTATCCGTTTTTCTAAAGAATCCATTAATCTTCTTAACGGTTGGGGATCATCTATGATGTCATTAAAGTGACGTTTAATTCTGTCTATTAATTCTTGACGAGAATTTACCTCTGTAGCATAGACTTTTTCCTTAATATACGACCAGACTGTGTAGTCCAAAGGATTAAAATCGCATGACCGAGGAGGCCAATGAATCGGAGCTTCTGCACCTCTACCAATCCATCGATTCCGAAAATTGTTACTCAACCAATTACGACACCCTCTATCAAAGTGCGGTGGAGCTCCATCATGCATAAAAAATAATGATGTTCGCTCATTTATCGATAAATCTTCTAATATCTCAAATAAGTGATTATTTAAAAAATCAAGGTACATATCACCACTTAAATTTCCAGGTAGAATATGATAACCTATTAATCTGTTACCTAAAGTTGCTGCCCAAACATTAACTTTAAATTAGTGTTGGTAATGTGATACCCTTTTGGCTTGTGGATTCTCATCACACCAGTAGTGTGCGTTATGGGAGTTAAACATACCTTGTCGCGTAAAGGTGGCCTCGTCCATAAAAAGAATACATTTTAAAAAATTTGGATTGAGGGCTGTCCTTTCTCGCAATGTTTCACAAAAATCGACTCTAACCGGTAGATCGTTCGGCAAGAGTTCTTGAACTTGTCTGTAATGGTAAGGATGTAGCTGCTGCTCTTTAAGTATCCGCCAAGTAGTTGAAGAAGATGTATTTGTTTGTCTTGCCATATTCCTTACACTTAATGTTGGATTTTGATCAACTAAATTTAAAATAATATTTTCTTTATTAATTGTTCTTGTTGTTCTTGGTCTACCTGAATTTATTTTCTTTGGTCTTACATTCCCAGTTTCTCGACAACGTCGTTCAACTGCTCTAAATGTTTTTTTACTTGGTAAGTTTATTCTAGGAAACTTTTCTGCATAACGCGTAAAAGCTGCACTAGAGTTTCCTAAACACTCGCCTAAAGTTAATAACATGTCGGTGTATTCAACATTTGAGTACATTTTGTTTAACAATATCTAATTTTACAAATAACAAGGTTTCAAAACTCTATTTATTGTTGACTTATTGTCATAATAATCAATAAATGTCAATTTTACATGGCAAACTTAGAGAAAAGCGAACTTTATCATTAGTTTATACCAGGAGCGATTATTACTTCATAATTTTCAAATCAAAATATTCCGAAAACGGTACACAATATCGAGTTTTACCAAGAGTACCTTTTTGGTGTAAAATTAAACGATGTTTATGTTCACTTGGAGTTTTGACTAATAATTCTACCCTTAAAAAAGTTATGTTGAATAATACGTTGTATGAATCGTGTAACTAGCGCCCTCTATGAGAGTTAGATATAAAAACAAATTCATGGGATATATCAGCTTCCAAAACATATTCGTATAAAATTTCATTGCAATGGTGCCAGTAGTTTCGGCAAAATCGTAAGAAATGTGTAATTTTTCATTTTCTTCAACGCCCTTTATCTTGAAAACGGATCGCGTTAGAAAAAAATTTCACTAAGCCAACCCCAATTATTTTTCTGTTTTTTACCTATCCTAGAGACGGTGTTACCTTTTTTTGAAACACCCTGTATAATATGACTACAATTATTATAAATGATTTATATACAATTATAATTTTCAACACTGCTTCAATAAAAATTGAAGGTTAGAATTGTTTATTTACATGCAAATTATTGACATCTAATATGTCAGTTTGAGAATGCGAGTGAAATAAAGCACTCCTCTTCGCGGGAGCGTTCCCATTGCGAGGAGAGGGAATGAGAATCGAGACAGCAATGAATTTCGATCCCCTCGCATTCAACGACATCGATATCGCTCCAAGCGAGGGCCTGAGAATACCGGCCCAGCGGTACAAGGAACGGTGGAAATGAACTTTTTTATTATTTGAGCTATCGAAGTGAAACAAAAACCCTTCGATTCGTAAAAATCGTACGAGTCTATAGATAGCATAAAAAGGGGGGGTCAACGGGAGAAATATACAGGTTTAGTCAAAAATACTTAAGTAAGACTCGAAAAAAACTTTTTTGAGTTGCCCACCTAAAGGGGGGTATCGAATTCTCTGTCCAAAAATTTACCCCCCTCCCAAATATTTTTTTGAGGTTCACGACCCGCCAGGATATCAACTCGGATCGATAATATTTTGGGAATCTTCCTCATTTGGGGCGCCTATAATGCAAACAAATTTTTTGGACAATTGACCCCCCCAAAATCGCCCCAAGTATGACCCCGAATTGATAGTGGAAACATCATATGGTGTTTTTAGGTATTTAGGGAAAAATACCTATATCTCTTTTAAAAAGATCCCTATAAATAGGGTACTTTTTGATCGTCCAAGTATTTCCGTTCTCCAATTGAACATCCTGTATAAAGTTCCGGCTTAACGTCATCTAGCGGTCGGCATGTAATTCTGTAGATAAAATTTCGTTTTTTTTTTTCTAGGATAACGGTCTAGACGAAATACTCAAACTATACAACGACCAGCACCAACAATTAGCCAAGAAAGAGCTACAGGTGCTTTTGGCGGATAGCCTCGGTGAAAACAAACCTCTTCGTGATATCATCAATGAAATCAAAGAGATCGCCTTGAAAGATAATATTCAAGAACACGAAACTGCATGTATTATATGGGCTACTGTCATGGACATTCCAGAATGGTCTAAAAAAGAGGTGAGTACATATTGGAAATCAAATATTCTTTACATATTGTTTGTTTATTGATGAATTGATGTGCCATATAGAGCAGTGCCGAAGCCTTCAAAAATGTGAAAAGTGAAAAAAAATAATAGAAAACCCATTAGAAAAAAAGGGAATATGATATGATTGAAGAGAAAAATAAATTACGGGTGATCCGAGTTCAGGAAGTGGGAGGGGGTGAGTTTTTAAGGGTAAAAAATGGTTTATCTCGATTTCCGGCAAAACTACAAGTCCTACGGAAAAAAGTTAAATGGCAAAGCTGTGAGTAATAAAAAGCTCTACAACTTTTGTTTTTACAATTTCACACATAACTTCAATATTTACATGTTTTTGGTTTTTTATTTTTATCTTTTTCAAAAAAAGTATTCCTTTCTACGAAATTTCGTGAAATTTTACCTAATTATGTCCCAAATACAATGTAATTCATTTGATTTGAAATACTTTTTTTTTACCTATTTTGACTTATATCAAAAAAGCATCGCGTCACAATATCAGCTTTTTTCAAAAAGTCGTTGAAATCTCTACTTTCTGATAGTCTGAAAAAAAATATACATCTTCATGGTAAATGTTTTCAGAAAATGCAAAAAATGGAAAATATGTGAAACAACCTGCGTTTATGTCACTTTTTGAGGTTATTCGTAGAGTAACCGACATATATGTCTGTTTGGGGACGGTATAGCGTATTCTAGACTTTCCGAGTATCCTATTCCATGGTTAAACTTCTGCTTTGTAAAACGCCAGAATACATCTTAAACCGAGAGTAGGCTTACTCTTAGTTTATACCACCATTGTAAAACCGGCCCTTAACGTCGATCTATTTCTGCACATACCGGAAATTTTTCCGAATCCACTAGTATTCCAAGTGGTAGGGGTCTTTATCGAGCCCAACATCCATGGACCAACATGACAATAAAATGACATATTTATAATAAGAATGACCCAAAAGTTTTTAGATAATAATTTATTGTTCGCCAACAAAATAAATACGACCCTGTCACGGCTAATACTTTTATGGCTTTATTGCATGTCATTATCCCACCTTGGTGCAGGTCAATTTCTTTGATCGTGAAAAGAACTATACATCTTATTTTTTTAAGCAAATAAAAACAAAGGCTTATAAGGCTAATAACGTTTCCAAGCCATCTTTCATAACTTCGTTGTAGTTTTTGTATAAAATGTTCCGGTCTTTTTCTAGCTTTTAATGCTAAAACCACAGATTATAAAGAGAACAGATACGAATCCCGGTAAAATATCAAACGATTTTCAGCCCCGTCGTCAATGACCTTGGACCTTTAACTCGGTATGGCCGCGATGTTGCCAGTTTAAAATATTTTCTGGATTTCTTACCAAATTGCACTGTTGACTCGGGGATAATAACAATTTCTAGTGCCGGATCTAGTTTTTTTGGAAGTTTCCACTAAATCTTGAAAACTGCGCCATGAATTAAAACAATAACCATAATCGAATATATATTTATGTATTTATTTAATACCTATATGTACATTCCTATAATTTGTTATAGTCATTACTCTTGGGAGATTAATAAATAAATACATTTTTATATAACACAAATTATTACAAAAATCAACCAAATTTTAAAGTACAAATAATTCTCAATTTATTTATTATCAAAGGGAATACAATATACATCTATGCAAGGGAGAATTTTGATAATAATTTGTAGCACCAAAGTTAATATCAATAACTTTTAAATTTCTTTTATCATAGGCCGGGATATTGAATTAAATACTCTCATCCCTTGGAAATCGAAAGAACTTTATTTTTCTTTCCGAATAAAATTTATTTGGACAGTCTCTGTATGAACAATACACTCCGCCGTGTTGTTTATTCATTTTATAAGAATAATAGTCTATACCACCATATTTTTATAGTTAATAGTACCACAACGCACAATCGATTAGTCAAATAACACAATTAATATCGCCGAATGAACGTCTTCGAACAATGAAGCAAACAAAAATGGCGTTATGAATTTTGAGCACAGATTACAAGTGATTTTGAGCATGTTTTGATTATGTTGAGTTAGGTTAGCCGTCACCGTTATTGTTCATGGTTGCCAAGGATATGGTTTGTGAAAAAAGTATAAATTTGTGGTATGATTTTCATACATTATAATCTTTTTAATTATATAATTCTTTCAATGTTAATAAAATTGATTTAAAACAAGTAATTATCGAATATTTGTATCTGTATAACTATCTCACTTAAAAGAAATGCTTATAAATATTTGACCTATGATCGTAAATTGAAGGAAATATTATGCAAATTGGCAACCCTGTTGAAAAATTTCGCGAAGCAGCCCGAACGGAGTCGACGTAAGACGATGGGCATTTAAATGGGTATGTCCACCTATCTCTCTCTCTTTTTACTGTTCTCTGTCAAGCTTTCGTATCTGTTCTCTTTATAATCTTATTATTTTTGTTTTTACAGGAACTGGTAACGGAACAAGCCGTAAGGCATCTAAAATACTATACAAATTTATTCGCCGCATTCACGGAATCGGAGCGTTCAGAAATAAATCTGGTATTGAAAGTTCAAGATTACTGTTATTCGAATATGATCTTTATGAAGGCCTTTCAAAAAATTATAATGCTGTTTTACAAAACCGACGTGATCTCAGAACAGACCATTTTGAAATGGTACAAACAAGATTACAATGTCAAAGGCAAGATGATGTTTGTTGAACAAATGAAAGAATTCATTAATTGGTTACAGAATGCAGAAGAAGAGAGCGATTCTGAAGGTGAAAGTGAATAGGTAAGTACTCGACTATCTATAATTCATTAAAAAGGTTTTCAATTTTTATTTCAAATTTTAACACGTTGTATCCTAATGTCAATAATGATACAGTAGTATCAAGGGGGAAATATTAAAGCGTAATGTGTTCCAGCAGCCCATGGACTTAAAGTCGCCGATTACAGTTTGGAAATACATACAAATATTTTCTTCTCTTTTTTTATAAATATTCGTAGGTTCAAAAGTTGTTGTTCCCTCTCCCGACTATTTTTAGAAATATTGAATTATCGCAGACATTTTCGACTTTTGGAAAAAATTTAAAATACTTCCAGTAAGGTGATACTTCTGCTCGTATAAGAAGTCAATACTTGCTTGCTTATTTTAAATGTAACACCATGTCACTTCCGGTTATACCGAAAGTGAACGACAACTTTGTTCCTTTAGATGTAACACCCTGTATTTTATTAACTTGTTGGATTCTAGAATACCCCATATCTTATACTTATCGAGATATTAATTTTTGCAATAAAATATTGATAGGTGCAGACCTTTATATTGCCAACTCTGTGTGAATACCCCCAACACTAAATAAACAAATCTTGTAGGACCATCAAGGTTATTAGTGACATGTCGCAAACTTCTTTTGGCATACATAGTGGTTAAAAATATTTTCTCCACGACTAAAATAATAACGCACAAATTATCTTGACATATTTAGCTGCATAATGATATAAATTCTTCACACCAGTGAATAATAAAAAGAATTCACTCTCGTTAGCCAATCACATTCTATTATTATCAGAATTCCCGCTAAAATGAATTAAAATGAATAAATCAAATCATCTCTTTAAAACGTCAAATACCTAAGAACGCAAATCGCTTCTGACAGCGCGTCGTTTGGAACGTCAAAATAATTATAGAATCATAATTTTACGTATTATAAGAGAAAAAAATGGACAACAGTAGCGATAGTGAATATGTACGCCTCCCGGAATTAATTTCATTTATAAATGTAGAAATGAGAGAAAAAAATAATAAATAATGCCACAAGGAACTTACAGAAGATGAATGTAAGGGTTCCAATTAAAAATATGCATTACGTATACCTATATATTTACTCTTTACATTTTTATAAATATGCTCTATAGCCTAGTGGTGGTTGACTATGGTGCGGACGATCGAGGTTCGATCCTCACTGGAAGTTTTTTCTTTTTAGTCGTGGAGAAAGTATAGTCTTTTACTTGTGTAGAATGGCTATTATTCACTTGGATGATTCCAAAACTCACTCGCTGCGCTCGCTCGTCTTGGAAACTTCATCCGCGTGAATAATAGTCATCATTCTGCACTCGTTGAAGAATATACTAATCTCTGTTGGTTGGATAAATAATAATCAAGAACTCTCCAAGTAATCTTGAAATAAAACTTATTGTAAATACATCATACACTTGTTTTTGTGTATTCAACATAATAATAATGTATATTGATCCTCTGATAAAATGAAAATGCATAGGACATGTCAATAAACTACACTAATAACAAAAATACAAATAAAATATAAACAACAAACTATTGCTATGTACACAAACAATAATATTAGTTCGGTCAAGCTCTGAATTTCCAATAAACTCCTCTACGATGTAGTAGTCTTTAGATATTGATGATAATTTTTTTCACTTGTCAAAATCTGACATTTTGGTGGTTTTAACCAATAGCAATACATTATTCTAGCCAATGATTCGGTATTATACTGATAATTCTGCTTCCTCATCGATAAAACCTTGTTTACATCGAAACGTCAAAATTTTACTTTGAATTTGTCATTATTGACAACTAAAAGTGCTTCGAAGTTTATTGAAAAATGAACACAAACCGATTGAGTGCCATCACCCAAGAGAATATTAAACATTCAGGTAATACAAAATTTTGAATTTATGAAAAAAATAATCTTCCCAAATACAACTCGCTCTTCAAATTTTATCACATAATTTTTTATTTTCATCACTCAAACTTGTTTATTTGAGGCAAAAACATTCAAACAAACCGTCCTAACGGACTCGTGATTTTATCAATCGGTTTGTTTTCATATTCTTGCCAAATAAACAAGTTTTCGTGAAAAAGAAAAAATTATCGATAAAATTTGAAGCACTCGTGGTATTACCTTTGATAATTTTATACGCTGCTTAAACGCAAACGTTTTTAAATGTTTTATACTATTTGGTAAATGGATATACAGCTTAATACCTTGAAATGTTGGATATTTCTCAAATTTAGGGGTCCTGTGAGACGGTACACTTAGGAAGTTAGCCTTTCTAGTTGAGTAATTGTAATTGCGATGAAATTAATACGACAAATGACTATATACGAAACTATAATAAACTGTTAAGGACTCTAAAGGCATGGAGGACCTTAATCGAGAAATTGCATATTAAGATTTATTTAGTTTTTTATTGAGCTTATCAATGTGATTTGATGGCTATTATTTTTTTGTTTCCAGTAATTACTTTACTAAGAGTTTAATACAAATTATTTACCTCTTCACTAACTGGAACATATAAATAACAACTGTACTGGCATCAAATGACATTTATTTATTTGATGTTATCGAACGTTGTAACATGTTTTTGAAGTGAAACATTATTCGGGTGCGTCGATGATTTCTCGTCATCGTTACGCTTTTATGCAGCAAATAATACTTTTGATTATTCGTCCCGCTTTAATGCAACAGAATACTTTTGGTTGTTCAACACAATTAACAATGAAGTCTATAAGTTATACAGATACAAACCACATTAATATAATTACTCCAAAAAATTAGAAAGAAGAAAAAACCACAGATAACTTGATTATAATTAACAATGAGGCGTGTTGCATTTACAAAAACTCCCATTTACCATGGGCGTACGATATAATTTTTAAAGGACACATTTCCTCCTATCATGGACGTATGATTAATTTTTTGAAAAGGCTTCCTTTTTTTTGTGAAAGTTTCCATTACCAAGGAAGTCCGATAAAATTAATATAAGGAATTACTTTGCCAAATTTCTCTCATCGTGGGCGTACAGGGATTAATTTGTTTTTAAAAATTCTGTATCATGAGCATACCACAAAATTTTTCGAGCGAGTTGATTTATTTGATAAAATTTCCGTTTGCTATGGAAATAAGAAAATAAATTTTAAGAGGTTCATTGGTTTTTGCTTTCACTTATGTCGGCAGTCCCCATGGATGCCCATTTGCTTTTTTTTTTCTACATTCCATAATTATCATTACAGCAATAATGCCCATAACCTTCAATACCTTACTCCGATAAAGATAAGATAATATGAAAAAACATATATGGCCATATTCTCCGTATGCAATTAAGCGAAGCTTAGAGCTTAAGCCTGTTTTCAAGGCACATTTGGTATGCGCCAGATATTTTGACATTATATAACCTAAGTTTCTTGTAACTTCTATATATGCCAGTGCTAGATGAAGAATTAAATTCGTTTTCGATTAATTGCCAGGCCCTATTTTTTTGAGTAGAAGATGTCCTGTCGGTTTTTTTGTCTTCCGATATACATGCGTATTTATTGGCAATTAGTTTCACACAGGCGAGCTACAAAGCATTTTTCAAGCTTTCAAAAGCATCCACCTACCCCACAAAAATATTGCAATATGCACTGACTCCCTTTCCTCCATTCAGTCAATCTTCACTGACCACCCAATTGTCCAGAATATACACGACATCTATCAAACTCTCGTTGCTCAAGATATAACAGTCTCTCTCATCTGGCTTCCATCTCGCATCGGCGTTGATAGTAACGAAACTGCGGACCGCCACGCGAAAGATGCTACCACTAATAACGACCCAACACACATTGTCCAACTCGCAACCGACCTAAAGACCCACTTCAAAAACGTTACACAAGATTCTTGGCGACACCTGTTGCGCAATAGCCCGACAGCACTTCATGATATCCATCCATCCACTTCTCCCCTCTCCCTTAACTTCTTAACCCGGAGAGAGGCTACTATAATCAGAAGAATCCGAATCAGTCATACCAAACTCTCACACGGATATCTGATGTCTTCAGGAAATCGTCCCGTTTGCCATAGCTGTAATGACATTGTGACCGTTAAGCACATACTGACGGACTGCAAACAATTTTCTGCTATATATAAACAACTTGATCTTAGGCCCAACCTCAAGGAAATGCTCCTCCACTGTCCTACCGAAATCAAGAAAGTCTTACAGTTCCTGAAAGCTACTAACCTATACTGTAAAATCTAACTTAAATATTTGTAACAATTATGTAAATATCTGTATTTATTTTTTCTGTGCCAATGACCAGCGCTGTCGAGGCACGTTAAGCTAAAATGAAAAAAAATTCGTTACCCGTCTCACCTCAACTTTTTCATCAAAAATTGAATTCATGTTTAATAATGAAAAAATGCGTTCTTTTGAAACTTGTAGAAAACGAACGCTGCGCGACATGATGCACAGTGCAGGAATCTCAAACTTGTAGTGTATTACACTATTTGTAACTTTTCAATTGCTGTATCTCCTTCGAAATAATTGAAACACAATAATACTTATTTATGTATTAAGAGCAAAAGTGATACATTAATGCTTGAGAGTAATGGTAATTACTCAAAAGCAATAATGTAACGTTTTTGCTCGTAATACATACAAAATTTTTTCTGCAATCACTTAATTGTAACGATTAAAATCAAATATAAAGTAGAATTCATAAAAACTTTCAAAATGTCAGTTTAAATATGTCATTTTTAATACAATTGTGTTTGTAGTATCGGTTATGGACAACGAGCGTTTTGCCATTTTTTGAATTTATTCCACATGGACCGCATTGTATGTATGTATTATAATTACAGCATGGATTTTTAAGCATAAAAAAACTTGAAATAGGCGCTTAAAAACGCTCAAAATTTTCTGAAAATAAGCTAATAAATATGCATGAAATTTAAAAAAAGCAAGGAAAAGTAACTTATAAAAACGAATATCTTTATCAATATAACACAGTTTTACACAAAAAACATAAAAATAAAAGTCATTTCGTCATAAGATAATGTAAATAAAGAAACTACTTTTTCCTAAAAAAGCAGAAACTTACTTCTTGCAAAAAAAACCAAATAATAGGAACGAATGAAACTTTAAACATTACAAACTACTCGTCTTTGAATAAACCAATAACTAATTGTTTTTCTAAATCGTCAACAGTAAATCCCATTCTTCTATCACTCAGCACAAATTTTAAATGAAAAAAACTTCGATTTAACATCCACGCTGATAATTGGTACATATTTAAATTTAGGAACAATAGTTGCATCTATCGCAAGATCTTCAACAACATTTCCTTTAATAACATTTGCTATTTGGTTTAAAGCCGAGGGTATCCACAATCGGCCTACGGAATTCCCCGAACAATAGACATGTGCTGGGTAACGCTAGTACGATGTTGTCACGTTATAATATAAAGTAAATTAATCGGAAATTGACAAATATATTAAAAACTGACATACCGAGAAGTAAATGTACAAAATTAGCACGAAATACACCACCAATTGTTAGAATATGCATAAAAATAGCACAAAAAAAATAAATACATTAAAACTGAAAATAGGCATAATGGCACAAAAACAAATTGACCCTGTGAATCCTCTTATTAAAATTCATGCATATATGTGATCAAAATACATCTGCCATCAAAAATTACTTATGGCATAATAGCTATGAATCCGCGCTCTAATTATAATACACAGTATTCATAATATAGTTCATAAGAAGATGACGCGAGTACTATGACTTTTGTTCACCAAAAAAGTGCTCAACACGCCTAAAGAAGTTTTTACTTCAAAAATCCCTAAGTCTCCTTTGAGGAATCGCCATTGCAGTGCATCAAAAAACAATTTTTATTTCATTCCATATAGTATCTAATTTTTAATACACAGGGTGCAGTTATAAAACAGATGCATACCTGTAATATAAAACGTATTCATTAATTGAAATTTAGTAAAATATTTAATTAAATGGACTAATTTGTTATTTTGTTACAGGAAAATGGGTTTTGTTGGTTTTGAATAAATATCAGTGCCACCTATCATTGTAAAATACAAAAGTAGCATTTTTTCCAGTGTATTCAAATTATAATGTATAAAAATTTTTCTGGTGCCTTACTATATTTGGTGTGTGGCAGGCAATGGTTTTGACTGGGGACATGTAACTTTGACCTCACTAAAATTTATTCAATAAATATAAAAGTATTAAGTACAAGGGAAAAAATGATATTTATCCGAAATGTCGCCAATAAAATCGTAACTCAATGTTATATATTAATGATTTACGGTAAATTTTTTTAATATACAAGAAATTTTAATAAAATGAGTTTTATTTTATCAATACGATATTTTATTGAGCCTAAAAATTCCATTTTGTATTATAAGTAGTGGATTGTATATGCATAGAAAAAAGAAAAAGTCTCGAAGTGAGACGAGCACGTACTTCGACTTCTGCAATTGATTTTGGACAAACTCTACTACCATCTATCAAACGTGTTACTTAATCGTTTCTTTTGCTTCCAAGTAGTCACATACACAGATAACTGGACTGGACTAATTTTTTTGTCATACCTATCGAAAATTTACCGACGTTGATGTATGTGTAGGAAGTACTTTATTCAGGTAGGTATTTAGAATAAATAAGTTTTCATTTTTATTTGGTACCCTACTGTTTATTTCAAGTCTTGAGCTGCTACCTTCGTGGCTGTTAGAACTTTACATTTACATTGAATGTTTTTTATTTTCTTTTTCATCATTTTTCATATTTTGTGAGCAACGTGGCAACCTTGCTTTTGCTAGGTCGTTTCGCATAGGCTCTAGCCTGTGACTTCGACTTTTGTTTTACTCTCTCTCCTCTTCAAGCTTTCTAAAGACACACGTCATGTCTTGTTATGGAACTCACTAAAAGGTTCCCTGTATTTGGACATGGTTAGTACTTGGTAGGTGACGACCATGCCAGGGAAAACCATCGTATAGGGCCCGTACAGCCTGCAGCGGGCTAGCTTATCATTATACCAATGAGCACGAGGTATAATATAGATATGCCGTCTTTCGGAGGAGACGTAAAACCGAGGTCCCGAGTCCATAAATGTTCGGCTCGTTAAAGAACGCTGCCACTGGTTGGAACACTAGTGGGTTCGCCAAAATTTCCGGTTAGGGGTAGAGTGCTCCCGGCGTCGGTGATTAGCATCAGTCGCAGAAATAGACCGACGTTAAATAACAGAATTAAAAAAAATCATTGGATGTGACGCAAATTCCCACCACTTGGACTGGGGAAGTACGGACACAAATGAAAGAAGTGAGTTTATATAATTTTATAATCAGGGAGGGGCTAGTAGTAAATAACATTGGCTCCGAACCAACTTTCGTGAATAAAGTCCAATTTCGGAACCCAAAATGCACCAACTGGAGCGGTTATCGATCAACCCTCCAGGAAGGCTTGGGAAACATAATTGGTACTATTAAGAACAGAGATAGAGGAAGCGAATAATCAATTGAAAACCGCCATTCTATCAACAAAACTGCCCACTGAGGGAAAAGAGAGACCACAGAGGATCACCGTGGTGGAGCAGAGACTTAGAGAAGAAAAGAGTAGAAGTTCAGAAACTCTTCAACCGAGCTAAAGAAAAAGGCTTATGGGAACAATATCGTACGGCTTTAACAGAGTACAATAAGGCGATCAGGAAAGCCAAGAGAGAGTCCTGGAGAAACTTCAGTCAGATTTACCTGTCAGTTGTAGAATTCACAAGGCTCTCTCGAGAGATCCGGCACAGGGCGTTGGAGCAATAAAATGCCCAGACGGCACCTATACGAACTCTGCGAAGCAGTCCCTGGAGCTACTGCTTCAGACCCACTTTCCCGGTAGTCGGTTTCTGGAGGACCAGTCACCGATCCCACTTCCAACGGGATCGACAGAACGACCCAAAAATGAAGATTGGAAGAAGGCAACCGACATAGTCACTCCATCGGCAATTGTATGGGCAGTGAACGAGTTCTCATCATACAAATCACCTGGGGAGGATGGCATTTTCCCAGCTCAGCTACAACAGGGCAGTGGAGAGTTGTTACCCCATTTGGTCAATTTATTAAGAGCAAGCCTGGCGTGGGGATATATCCCTCTGGAATGGTCAGTGGCGAGAGTTGTATTTATACGGAAAACGGGGAAAGTGAATAATTCACTTCCCAAATCCTATCGTCCGATCAGCCTGACTTCGTTCTTAATGAAATGTCTAGAAATTAGACAGGCATATTAGGGAAGGGAGGCTACGAGAGTATCTGTTAAATCCCTCCCATTATGCGTATCAAACGGGCAAATCGACAGATTTGGCGTTAAACAATCTAGTGGGGAAAATCAGCCCTTCCCTTGGAAACAAGAAAATTGCGCTGGCGGCCTTCCTAGACATAGAAGGGGCGTTAGATAACGCACTTCCAGAATCCATATGGAGAACGGTGGAGCGAAGAGGAATCTGTAAACCAATCCGCTACTGGATCAAAAGCATATTATCAAACCGGTACATCACTGAATGGAGTCACGGTAGGGGGAGTGGCGGCCAGGGGATGCCCACAAGGAGGGGTGCTTTCCCCCCTTTTGTGGTCACTACTGGTTGGCGATCTCCTGGGTGAACTATCTAGTCAGGGGATAGATGTGCAGGGATATGCTGACGATCTAGTAATAATCAATATTAGAGGCCAATTTGAAGAGATAATTTCTAATATCCTTCAAATGGCCCTAAACATAGTGCAAAGGTGGTGCGAGAGGGAACAGATGTCTGTGAATCCTCTCAAAACCGTAATAATTCCCTTCACAAGGAGAAAAAAATTACAGCGACTCCGCCAGCCAATTTTAGGCGACGTGAGCATTCCTTTTGGGACGGATGTGATATATCTAGGAGTAATCCTAGATCAGATTATCCCTCTGGTATCTCAGAAGGGTATGTGGAAAATCTTGGGGTAAGAACCCCAAACAGATTTACTGGATTTACCAAACTATGGTCACGTATGGCTCAGCAGTCTGGTGGACCAAAGGTCTGCAAAAGACAGCCAGAGCAATGTCTTCCACACCAACGGCGGCTATGAGAGCCCTCCTGCAACTAACTCCTCTCCACATTCACTTGGAGAAGGAAGCCAGGAGAGCGGCTCATAGAATGCTGTCAGTGGAGAGGCAAATAAATAGAGAGGATTGATGAGGAAAATACAAAATCACCACGTTCTTGGGATGCCCTCGGATCTTTCTGTCACAAAACTTCACTTGGACAAGCCCTTCTCACTTCATTGAGTCTAGACAAATTTTCAATTTTAGAGATTATCAATTCGTATTATAAAAATAACAAACAAGTAAATACACAAACTATATAAACAAAAAATAATTAGAGATTCTTGAAGAGAATTAGTATAATTTTCCAGGAATTTTAATAGCTATACATTAATTTTTTGTGTGGTCACTGTCGCTATCACTATCACTGACGTCCTAATAATCTTCTTAGAAGTATAATTTGTGAAATAAATATATACACTTGCGAAGCCTATACGGCTTGTTTGCCAGGATGTATGTATGTATTTTGGGGTGACATTCACTGAGACCTAAAAGATCTATTGTGTCCCCTTACTTCTACTCAGTTTCTGAGGAGAGTCTCAGAAACTAGTAGTTCCTTTAGTCCTATTTCCCGGAGGAATTTTATGTGTGCAGGATTCAATTTAGGTAAATATTCCTCTTCTATCTAGTAATATCCTAGGTGCTGTGCAGTTGGAAAGTATTTGGATGGAGGTTTCTTCCTCCATTCCACAAAATCTGCAATCTTCCTCCACTATTTTGAGCTTTTTCAGGTACCCATTCAGGCGACAATGTCCTGTTAGGATCCCTGTTAAAACTCTTAGCGCAGTTTTAGTTTGACTTATGCATTCTTTTGATCTCAACAGGTTGTAGTCACCCAGAAGAGTCTTTGATTGTATAAGTAATACTAGATCCTTCCAATGGTCAGATCTTCTCTTTTTCTCGGCTTTACTTATTTCATCCAATATTGTTGGCAAGGATAAAATAATAACAATATAAAACTTATACTAGGTGACAAATAAATAATAACAAGTGATATATAATTAATAAAAATGTATACTATAATCGAAGAATAATAAAATAGTAATTGATAGAAACATTCAGTAATTATTTTCGATAAGGTTGTGAATAGCGTGTCTACTTGTTTCGGTTATATAATCATTCAGTTTTAAATTTAGTATATCATTGTATAGCTTAGGTCCAAGGAACAAAAAGTTTCTTTGTCCAGCGGTTTTATTCATTGCTGGATTCAGGTAAGTATGTTTGTTTCTTGTCGTATAATTGTTAGTTTTTATATGCAGATTTGATTTTTATGTTGTTTTAATACCGTTTTTTTTAAATATAATTGTCTTACGTCTAATATTTTCGTTTCAGCATATAGAAGTTCACTGCTATATCTTCTCGTTTTTGCAAGAATTATTTTGAAGAATCTTTTTTGTGAAACCTGGATAATGTTACAGTAAGTCTTCGCCACTCCACCCCAGCTGACCATACCGTAAATTAGGTGAGATTCAATTAAACTTCGATAAACAATTAGTTTTTGTTTATATTGAAGATGACATGAGATATGTTTGAATTTGTACAATATACACCTCAATTTTTGAACTAAATAGTTGATGATTATCCCACTTAAGATGTGGGTCTATCATAATACCTAAATATTTTATGTGTTTTGCTGGTTGAATATTGATATTTTTATGGACATTGATGGTGTAGTTCGGAGGATTTGGTTCTAAGGATGCAAATGGCAGGTAAACAGTTTTTTTTATAATTGATCGAGAGAAGCCTATAGTCAAACCACTGTTTTATACAAAATAAATCATTTTCAATTTTTTACTTTAGATCGTACCAATTTTTATCACTGTATATTAGAACTGTATCGTCTGTCAAAAGCTCAAAAGAAGTTGACCAAAACGAGGAACATTTGCTTCTTCGTTGGATATTTTGGCCTCGGCCGTAGCCGTGGCAACAATTGGCCAGCCATTTGACAAATACTGCCAACATAACTCCAGACCTTATGCCGTCAATTGGCCCTAGGTCAAATGCGTGTTGAAATAACTCTAATATTTGTTTTACTTTTTAGTCAGCTTTGTGACATGTATATTCAAAACAAAGCTGTACAAAGTGAAAAATTATCAGTAAGCTTTCAAATAAACTATTTGTTTTAAGATTTAATCATCTACTGAAAAGGCCTATTGAACTAATTTGCTCAACGAATTTAGTTCGATAGATGTCGTTGGTTATACATTATGAAATGTGAATTACTCGGAAGGGTTTCTGTTGGATGTCCCTACCAATGATATATTGATCAAAATTTTCGGTGTATTTCGAAAATAATTTTTTTTTTCTCAACAAAAGGGTCGGATGATATTTGTGCTCCGAGAGATTGGCAGATATTTAATATTAAAATATTTATATGTAAATAGTTCAAAGCGTATTCGATAGATGGCTCAATGCCAGGGAAATATTATGATGAAAATAAGAATATAAAAGGAGAAATAGTTGGTATATTTGGAGGGGATAAATAATTTAATTGCACATTAATAACAATAATTTATTTTTGAAATCGGGAGATGACAAACAGTTGATAAAAAAAACAATTTTGATACTACTGAGCTACTAATATTATAGTATGTGTACCAACAACAAACAATATATATTTTTATTACCAAGTATAGTAAATTGGAATTTCTCTGTCTAACAGAAACTTTTCATCCACTAGTCACCATAATTTGAAATATTGTTACACTTGTCAAGAATCAATGACATATTATAGATAGACAAGCTTTGTTTGAATTTTGGTTGTTCCCAACATATAAGACGAGACTCTTCTTACATGATGCCAAATCCAAACAAAAATAGTAATTGAAGAATATATTCAAGATTTTAGCCCTATTTTCTGTTTAAAAGGTATAGAAAAAGTGGAAAGCATTTAAAATAGGTATGACCAACCCACGGACCAGTTCACTATGTTTTTTTCGGTCAGAATTTTTCATGATCTATCAATGTCAGAAGTAAAATAGTTTATAAATTTTTAGTTTGGCAATCTCGAACTACTTCTGTCGTTTTGGTGAGATCGGTCAATAATATTTCAATTATATTTGTGCTTTTATGTGGTATTGGCTTGATATTTTTATATGAAAGACATTTATGATGGTGAGAAAATGTGTAGTGTGTGAAAATACTTGGAATGAGAATGAGAATTCACAGGTAAGGTTATATTAGCACAAGCGTAGTAAGTATAGATATTGGACAAGGGATTTATTATTTGTTTTCATTGAAATATTATTCATTTTTTTTATTATCCTTTTTTTATTATTTTATCTCGTATGATTGTAAATAATTCTTGAGATCAATAAATATTAATATAATGATTATTGCTTTGATTATTGTATTTTTTTGTTCGCCATTTTAACAAACGTTTATTTTTTATAGTTTTGTACAAACAAAATAAAAAACATTTCAATATTACATCAAAATATTTATAATCTGTAGTGCAAAACTCGTTTTAACTTTATAGGCATCATTTAAAAAAATCAATTGTGTATGAGCTACGATCTTTGATATAATTTCCACTTATTCTAATCAAGTCTATAAAAACAATTTTCATGAAATAGTTTAAAGTTTAAATCAACCCCTTCCTAATGATATGCATTGTATAGGTATTAATGTGTGAAGGCTGGTCTGTCTTTAATACGTCATTGTTAAGAATCTGGAAAAAGAATATTATAAACAGTGGGAATCAGAGAAATTCAATGTAATAGTGATGTTATAAATGTCGCCACAATGTCCTTAAAAAGACTTGCAGTTGCAACTATTAACGTCAAGACACACGTAACCGCATGGTACCCGATCTGAGTGTTGAAAATGCCGTTATCCATATTACCGTGACCATCTCATACAGTGTCAGTGATTTTCAATGGAAATATTTAAATATCATCATAGCGGCCTTGCAGTACAGTAGCAGACAGAAACGTGCTGTATATATTTTGGACGAGGTGAATGATATTGTTCGCTCTTTTCAACTCACTAAAAACCCAAATCGGATTTACTGCAATTTACGTTTCAATAAAGTAATAAGTTTTGACATTTCATCCTATGCCAAAATGGCAATACTACTTCATTTTTCTGCCATTTACACAGATATCATCTGAACTCCACGTTTACTAACAATAAATTTGTGGACAAAAAATTGAACAAAAACATAGAGAAAAGTTTTGACCTATTTTTCTTCTTTTCCCGCCTTCCTCTATTACTATTTCTTACGTTATAATCTCCTGTCATTCGGTTTACAAGTTAAAATTAACCAGTGATTTCAATAAATACGCAATAATCAATCCAAATCCGAAGTTTAGTTACGTATTTCTCACCTGAGGATTTTGTAGGTTGGTGGAATCCCATTTAGGTAAAGATATCAGATTTAGACATTTTCTTCCTAGCTTAGGAATTACGAGAACCAGCTGCATTGTATTGAAGAGTATGCTTTCAAATCTTCCCGTTTGCAGAATGGCTGAGTCGTCCGCATATGTAATAGTTTAGAAGTTTTCGTTGAGGCGGTTGAGTAGTGTCAAGATCCACATTCCATAGAAGTGGTGATAGCCTCCTTCCCAGTGAACAAACTCTTCCTAGAGTAATACTTCGACCTCAATTCTTATTGCTCTTTTCCAGACCATATTGTGGATTCTCCCGCTTATGACATGAGCAACGTTCCTCTTCGTGTGAAGGTTTCGTCCACACGTCCAAATAGAAATTGTCTGGCGGCACGAAAACCAGCAGTAGTAAATATGTTACTGTATGGAACCGACACGGTAACGGGGTAATTTGCTTTTTAATGGATAAGTTGAGCTCGTGTCATCATCCGGCACACGGATCTCGGGTGCGATTTTCTAAACCATTCGGGAGTAAATCGTATACGAAAAATGGCCATTTTCGTATGAAATTTAAATAACCTAATTTTCGACATGCTCAAACGGTTATCGTATACGAACACTTTCGTATGGCTTGTTTCGAGTGGCTTCATTCCATTGGAATAAATGTTTTCGTGTACGGAAAGTCTAAATTTACGTAACCTAGATTGAAAATATTTGTGTTTCAGTCATTAATTTGAATAATAAATGATATAAAAAGCGATTCTATAAGCAAATGTTGAATTTCAACGCACAGTTAAAAATAAGACAATCTGCTAACCCATTTTTGCAAGTCTGTATGCATATTAAGCTTTGAAGTATTAACGGAAAACTCTTTATTGGATACCATACATGTTGAAATTCGAATTATAATCTTGACTAGGTATGGATTAAAACATTTATAATAGCGGAAGCTTTGTCAAATATAACGGCGTACCGTTAATTTTTAACCACTTCTTATAGAATTGACCCTATAATCAGCTATAAAATGGCAGTTTTTGATGATTTAATTCATTTAAACTTCATTAACGCTTCACAAGAAGCGGAAGAGTTAGCAGATAGACCTCCTAGGATCTTTAATTTCAACCCATTTATTGAACCTTTCGAGGAATATTCAGAAATATTGTCACATTTTTTTATTAAGAGCAAGCACTGCACTGGAACTTGAATCTCCCATTTTTTAACAACAAACAATAATAAAGTAAAAATGCTAAATAAATAATATCAAAAGCCAGTTTGGGCTCACTACACTTAATACAGTAGTTGGTATATTCTTTGCATAGAACTATTAGAACTGCATAGATAAGGTATATTATTTGCTTCTCAAATGTCACAAGTGACAAGACCATACGATTATGCGGTGTTGTCGGCTGCTAAATTCTTCGTGTACGAACGTTTATTCGAATGGTGTTGAAAAATACACATTTAGCACCGTATACGAAAAACTTCATGTGGAAATAACCGTACACGCATAATATTCGTGTGAACTCGAAAATCACACCCCTGGTACGGTGTGATTATGTGTGTACCAACCTTTACCCGAATTTTTTTAAATATGTTACCGGTTCGACAGAAAAAGTATTGAATCCTGTTAAAGAAATTGAACAAAACCATGAACATTTCAGTTTAGCACACCATTGGATAAAGTTACGTTATTCTAATAAGTAAGGGCGAGTTGTATCAAACACCTAAACTCGATTTAATGATGACTGTGGCTGATTGATGTATTTATTATCAACAATTACGTCAGTCTAAACATCATTCATCATTAAACCGAGTTTAGGTGTTTTGTACAACTGGCCCTTAATGGAATAGCAATACCAAATTATTACATTTTTTTTGTTCTTACATAAATATCAAATTAAATTTATATCACAACATAGATTTTTTTAAGCGTTATCACATACACTTTTATCATTTTAATAACGAAATTTTTCTAACTGCACTGTAAAAATGCAGTTTAAAAATGGAAATTTAGTCAAATTATGATATAATTGGGACAATTTAAATAAAATATTTCGATATACAGAGTGTCCTCGAAATGTTTAATCCCATTTATGGTTTATAGACAAACATTATTTTTTAATATAATACTTCCCAATATACAGGGTGTCCCACGACGTTTTGACAGTTCAATTTCTCGAAAACTGTTCATATGACATGTATGAAATTTGGCAGATATAAACAGTCGAAACTCATGCTTATATTTATTATAAAATGACTTCCGTTTTTCCTGTCATTTCGGGTCACGTGACCCCAACAAAATTTTTTTAATGGGACAACTGGTATAATATTACAATTTTGGATATATCATTCAAAAACAAATTCAACGATACCACACTTGTCATCACTGTATTGTGCAGTAATGATAATAGGAGCTATTTATCTTTATTAAATTTATTAAAGCAATATTTTGCACTCAAAAATTTAGGTGGCTGTGAAACAATAGTATCAACAACAGGTTGTCATTCATTATTCTTAGGGGTGAATTTTATTCAAGAACTGTCATTATTGGTCATATTCTTGTGAAGACACTGTAATAATAAGTAAATAATGCATTTAATTTTTACTTACGATGAATATGTTGACATGCTACTTATTTATGGAGAATGTGGAAAAAACAAAACTCATGCTCAAGGTTGGTACAGAAATCGTTTTCCTCATAGAATAACTCCAAGCAAAAATACTTTTGTCTATGTCGAACGGAAACTAAGAACTGTTCCTCGTCAAAAGACCGCTCAGACAGATGACAATGTGATAAATATTTTGGCTTATCTTCAGGTAAATCCACACACCTCAATACGATTTCTTGAACAAGAATTACAAATAGGTAGAAGTTCAATACAAAAAGTATTAAAAAATCACAAATACCATCCTTATAAAATACATTTAATACAAGGTTTAGTTCCTGCAGATCCGGAAAGGAGAATAAATTTTATTGCTGAAATGTTAGGACACATTAATGATCACCCTTCTTCTTTAGAAAAAATATTATGGAGTGATGAAAGTAGATTTCATAACAATGGTATTGTTAATCGCCATAATTGTCATTGTCGCAGGAGAATCCAAAGTGGATGCGCGAAACCAATTTTCAAACAATATGGGGAATCAATGTTTGGTGCGGTTTATTCAACAATCGGTTGATTGGTCCCTATTTTTATGAAGGAACATAAACGGGACAAAGATACTTAGATTTTCTTCAACATACTCCACCAGAATTACTTGAAGAAATTCCCTTACATGAAAGGCAAACAATTTGGTGGCGCAAGATGGAGCATCTCCTAACTTTTTAGGGCCAGTTAGAGAATATCTTAACAACACATTTCCTGAAAAATGGATTGGTCGAAATGGTGCGATTATGTGGCCACCCCGTTCTCCGGATATTACACCCTTAGATTTATTTCTCTGGGGTAACTTGAAAGTTCTAGTTTATGTCACACCCCCGATTGATTTAGATGATTTAAAGGATAAAATAAGACAGGCATGTTGGACCGTAACACCCGCAATGATTACAGCATCACTTACCAGAAATCAATGAAAACATTGTTGTAGTTGTATTCTGTGTAAAATTTATTTTTTTTAAATTGCAAAGCGCTTTCGGCTGTTAGGCCATCATCAGTGCCATACTCCTCAGATATGATACAAGAAACTTGAACAAATTTCTACAACACATTAACGTCATATGAACAGTTTTCGAGAAATCGGACTGTCAAAACGTCGTGAGACACCCTGTATACTTACGATACAAAATTATCCATTTATCCAGACTTGAAAATAAATTTTGTACTTCTTCGAGGACAATCTGTGTGATACAGCTTTGTTCATAATTAATAATGAATGTTTTATAATGCTAGCTGCTTTATAAACAAATCTTACCTATTCTACCAATTTCAATGTAAAAAAAATTAAAACAAAAAAGTGCCACCCAATATCCCCTTCAGTATAATATCTACTTCTCATATGCACCGAGATTGCTTCGATAAAGTATACAAATACATTATCCACGCATTTAAATATTTTCAATAACCCCAATAATAAAATTATTAGATTCACAATGAAAAATGTGAATGCTACTCTACTTTAAATCCAAAGGTTAGGTTCGGATAATTTTTGTCACATGGTTGTGACCTCAAGTTTGTCGCCGTTAAAGCACTGATTTTTTTGTGTATGAAAATGGTAGGGAAATGTCTAGAAAAAATTAATACAAGAACAATACATTCGCCCTGCTGTGTGCTCCAGGACACACTGAAATAAACTCATCGATAAAATTTACGGAACACTGAATTTTGAGTATTTTTGATTCAGAATATATCTTATAATTTTCAACTAATTAAAATGTACAAAATTAATTGAAATTATCACAAACATTGTGAATTTTTATAAACAATATTTATGTAGAATAAATTACAAAAGATAAAAAATTTTTAAGAAAACTACAATTTTTGCGATAAATGAGAAACCCGTGCGAGCGTCATAACATGGTACAGGGTGTTTCAGTGGACATTTCAGTTTTCAGATGAGCCTTACGCCGGCCCTGTACAAGAGGGCAAGGGCGCAGGGATGCGAGCAGGTAGTGAACGTATGCGGATTTTAGTTATCATGGCAGAGTGGACCGGTCAAAATCGCGCGTTCATGATCGAAGCCTATTTTAAGGCCAACGATTCTTACACCCTGGCAAGACGTCGTTTTTGTAACCGTTTCGACATTCGACGAATAGCAGATGCCCCATCGGCTAATTTGGTGAAATCATGGGTAAAACGATTCCGAGAGACGTCCAGTGCCATCAATAAAAAACGTCCAGGTAAAGAGAACTGTACGAACACCGGACAATGTGGCAAGGGTGCGGCGGGCTGTGACTCGAAATCCGAGGCGATCAGTACGCAAACATGCGCAGGTGTTAAATCTTTCGACTAGCAGTGTGTACCGAATATTAACAGAAGACATGAAGTTTCATCCTTACAAAATTCAGCTGACACAATACGTAAAGGAAACAGATTACGCTAAACGAAAAACTTTTGCGGAAACAATGATTAATTATTTTTGGAATGCAGGCGGTCTCGAGGAGGTGCTCTTTAGTGATGAGGCCCATTTTCACTTGGACGGGTACGTGAACAAACATAATGCTCGCTATTGGGCGGCAGACAATCCGCGACAAAAACACAGTAAACAACTTCACTCCAAAAAGGTGACTGTGTGGTGTGCCATGTCCGCGTCAGGCATTATCGGACCGTATTTTTTTGAAGATGCCCGCGGCCGCCCTCTTACTGTAAATGGGCAGCGGTATCGCGCAATGATTAATAATTTTCTACGCCCTGCCCTGCAGCGTTTGCCTGGTAACAATGACATTTGGTTTCAACAAAACGGTGCTACGGCACACACCGCAGCATTGTCCCTGGCAGCACTTAGACAATTGTTTCCCGGGACCCTTATTTCCTTACGTGGTGATATTCTGTACCCTCCACGATCGCCGGAGCTTTCTCCACTGGACTTTTTCTTGTGGGGCTACTTGAAAAGTGTCGTGTACACTGACCCTCCTCCCGCAACCACACAAGAACTGAAGGACAGGATTGAAGCAAAAATCAACAGCATTCCCGCCGCAATGTGCCAACGAGTATATGCGAGCTTACGACGTAGATTGGAGGAGTGCTATCAACGCGACGGACAGCATTTGGACGATATAATCTTTAAACAATGGAATCCGCATGTATATCCATTATTTTTTCTGTAATAAATATTTTGTAGCATCTTCCAGTGGCGGGTATTTTTTATTTGAAAACTGAAATGTCCACTGAAACACCCTGTAGAAACGGTACACTCATAAAATCTTTCACCAATTGTTCTCCATGCTTTGTCACGTCTATCTATCAGAGTAATTCGAGTTTTCCAGCCATCAACAGCACAATGCTCGTGATCCCTTGCAAACACCAACCTGCGTCGTTTCTGTTATCTTGTAAGCAAACTACTCTACTAGTCAATCCAAAAGTTTGTATCCTTCTTTTCCCGTTTTAGATGAAATTCTAACATTTCTGACCATTTCAAATTGACTGCTATTCTCTGCCTGCCATTCTTCGGTTTCTTAAAACCAGTTGTCGACGAAAACACTCACCAAGGTGGCTGGAAATCTTTTACAAAAATTGTAGTTTTTTTCATTTTTCTCTGTTGCAGAGAGAGAAAGATTGAAATTAATTAAAAAACAAAATATCGTGAATTAATTAGTCTTTCTAATCATCTGCAGAGAAAAAAGTTGTTAATCAATTCCCGGTACAGCTTAGGAAGTTTATTTCAAAATATCAGCAAATGGGATATAAGACAAAAGTCTTTGATATATTTTTTTGTCAAATGACTATAC
>CAJUYH010001314.1:32239-50186 GCA_910591685.1 Galerucella tenella | reverse complement strand
ATATATATATATATATATATATGTAGTCGACCGACTAAAGAACAAACCGCAGGTATATTTTGTCTCGCCACATGATTGTACTATCGTCAAAAGAATGCCACGTATATAAATTGGCGCGGAGATTTATAAAAGCTACATAAGCTGCTCTAAATATTATATGAATTGACGGACACCCAAATTGTATATTTTTTTTCCCGATTATAAATCTATTAGTATGCATTAAATTGTTGTCTTATATATTTTTTTATGAGAATTCATATTGTTTATATCTTATCACTTTGCTAAATATATTTATAATACCGGTATATATAAAAAAAAAAAGAATGATATAGCAATGTATGTCTAAGCTAACTATATAAGTAATTAGTAAAATATATGATTGCATAGTCAAAATACAAACAAGACAGAGGAGAGAATTGTTACCAATTTCTTTATTATAGTTTCATTCATATTTAAATATATACTCGGTATACTCAATATAAATTTCATAACCTCTAATTCAACAATGAATATACAACACAGCTTCACAAATTTCATGTTCAAAACGTCCTAAAATTTTATCAATATAACAATGAATAACTCTATGTTATATTATGATCAATACCAATTTTTGAAATATTATTTGCACATAAAAATAATAGTATCAATAGAATTTTTCATTATCCTCAACATTCATGCCAAAGATCACAAATATTGAAACTAAACAAATTACCACCTATATTTTAATTTAGATAAATAATAATGCACACACTGCACTTCTTCTACGAGCTATTAATTTTGTGCTGATAGCTTTTATATTGAATTAAACATTTGCATGTAGGCGATAGACAAATTATAAATCACAAAGCGCTATTATTAATTATAGAATATATTTATACTGTAGACATAATCGTATATCAATGTGCTGTTGAGCCTTATGAATTAACAAAATATGACTTGAATAACCAGGCCAATACGAACAAATATTAATTATTAATGACTAAATATACGTTGGAGAATCTTTTAGACTGGTTTCACATGCCGCACAATTTGAAGCATCTCTTTCATTAACCAAAGTACATTTTGGACACTGTTTTCCACCACTAGCAAGCGGCTGATCTTCATTACCTTTACGCCTTGATTTACCGCACATTTCACATACCTGCTCTGCCGATTTATTCAAATATGTGCACGTAGTACAGTCCCATCGATTGTCTTTCTTTGTTTCTTCCTCCTTTGTTCGTATCGACATATTCTTCACTAAACTAACAACTTTTTGATAATTCTTCGACTGATTGGACGATGTTTGATTAAATCTCTTCATTTTATCCTGCACATTTCCCACTGTAATATCCGCATGATCATTTGACAAATTTAAATCCAACAAATCGCCAGTCGATTTATTTTTCATCAGTTCACTACCATTGACTGTTACTGTCTCGCCAATTATTTCACTACGATTCTCTCGTGATTTTCCTGATCGTATTTGTCGACAATCGCCCGTGTATTTATCATCACGCTCGCGATGATTCGCTCTCATGGACTTTGACTTTGTATTATCCTTCTTTCGCAATACATCTTCACGCTCGCCCACGTCCTTTGAATACCCGAGACTATCCAAACTTCGATAAACAAAATCCCATGATTCATTTGGGGCCGAGTCCAAACTCGTTGATGTTTTAATATTTTTACGTTCAATTTTACTATAATCATCGTCATGATTTCGTGAACGTGGATAATCAATATCATCAAACTGTTTGCTGTATGTTGGGCCACGACGATGACGCGACAATTTTTCATAATTAATAATAGACGTAGGTGTAGAGTCGAGCTCAATTAATCGATGGTCAGACTGTACACGTGGAAAGTAGCCTGTACCATTATTAATTAAATAAGCATCAGAGTGCATTTGTGTGCCATGAAAAATATTATTTTGCGGTAGACAACTGTATGTATTGCATCGACTCATTGTTGATGGCTCAACCGTACGTAAATATCGTAAATTCATTTCATTCGCGTATCCATAATCCATATCAGCAGCAATAGCACTCTTGCAATTGTTTGTAATAACGTGATACGGCATCGTTGCTGATGGTATTGTATTGACAATTGCCGGCTGTGCATAATGATAATCACGATAGTTGTCAATTTTCGAACGATTTTGATGTAAACGTTCATAAAAACAATGAGTAAGTGCGCGTATTGCTTGCTCAGGTGTACCCGCATTATTTTCACGGAATTCCAACACCTCAAGCCATGATACAGTGAATGTTGTCGATACCTTTTCCCATATTTGTTTCATAATTTGACACTCGACAAATGCAACTATTGCATCACGGCTGACATTTGAAACACGATCGGGATCTATTGGTCCATCGAGTGTTAATACACCGAGTCCAGTGTGTTTGTATCCCATTAATTCAAACATCAATTCAGCTCCCACTAAATTTGCTTCAATTTCATGTTTGTAATAGCCACTGTATGTTCGTAATGTTCTGTATTCCTTTCGCCAAGGTTGGGCCAATAAATTCGATGCGTATAGAGATATTGCCGTCCATGCTGAGCATGCACGATAACCACTGAAATCATTTACCGTCGCTGCTGATCGATGTAGAATATGCGCTGTCTCAGGGAATACATATTTATTCTCATGTGGTACAAGATGAAGATACTCTTTGATGAGTCCTGTGAATTTATATTATTCAGTATATATTACTTTTTAATATATTTAATTGATTTATTTTACCTTCGAGTTTTTGGCGCTGTTGCAATTTCAGTGGACTCTCGTCTGTTTGAAGATATGCAAGATGACTTAGTTCAAGCTTCTCACTAATTTCTTGACGTGGATCTATTCCTCGTCCTGTGACATTCAACGCCATTTTTTTTTCTCTCAATTTCTGAGAAAGAATTTTATGAAAATATCATTTTAAAATGCAACTTTACATAGCTTGACGATCGATAAATTGGCGTGAGTGCAAAATAATTCACGAAATATTTATTTTATTGAATGATATGAAGTTGCAATAACAACCGGTAAGGGGTTATAAAATTGTGGATAAAGAGGTTATGAGACACAAAAACGCTACTGGTAATACATAACGTAGAAATAAAAATAATTTATCTGTAATTTATCATAATATATTACGAACCTTATTCTAATATGTATAACACAGTTTTACATCAAAATTCCATTCCCAGCAATCGTCAGTCTCGACCTATAAATAAATTCTATATTTAGTAGCAAACGCTTATCTAATTTTTGTGTAAATATATTTCACTCTCACTTTATCAGTATTATTACCGTCAATATCCCTGAATTTCTCATGTTTTAATTATTCAATCACTTTGTATCAATAAAAAAACATTTGACTGATATGACGCCTCTTTTACACAATCTACACAACACATGCTTGCTGCTGTATATGTATATATATTATTTTTTTTCGTAAACACTGCCGACGAGTATGAAGTGACCCAATTACGTATGACGATGTGACACTTGTTTAATTTTTGAGGTTAAGTTTATCACATACATCAATCAAATAGTTACACTCATCCCCCATTATTACTTATTTATTTATTTATTATTTATATTAATATGAATTAATATAAATAGATAAATATAATTATATATTATAGTAAAACATATATGTATTGCAGTTAAATTTATTTAGCGTCTTTATAATTATATGATGATAATACAGATTTCATATAAGATATAAAAAACATCGGTCCTTCATACAAAGTTGAAATAAGCGCGACAAATTTATGTCTTTTTTTTTTCTTTTCTATTGCTCTTCTTCGATATAACTGAAATGAAATCGTGATAGAATTGTTGAACACGCATTGGAATGTATACAAAGTTTATTCGGCCAATACAATTATTTATCGAATAAACTTGTGAATTTTTCTTTTTTGTGCATCTTCCTACTTCTTCTTCTTTCCAATAAACAAACAAATAAATTAAAATACAAAATTTTTATGTGTGTAGAAGTAAATAAATTCTATTTACTTGAAAAATACATGTACAATACACATTGCCGTCGATGTTGAATAGGCTATAAATGAAATTTAAAATGTCTTGTCAAAACAATCGATCAATATTCTCCGATAATTCAAATGTTAGATGATAATAGAGAAGCATTGATAATGGTAAAGATTGAAACGTATTCTAAAATGAGGTATTAACTTGTTGTTTTTTTTTATATTAGAGAGTATTACTCAGATCAAGGCGTGGCCTCTTGCAACGTCGTACTGTCACATCATCAGTGGAATCACCACTTGTCGATAAAAGTTCTCGTTTTCTCTCCGCATTCTAAAATAATTTCAGTTTTATTCATCATTTAATTTGTTTCATCGTCGAACAATTACAAATAGGTGTTTGATATGTCATGTGCACGAATTACCTTGTTATTGTTACAATAATATATCAATATATAAATTTATTTATTTACCTATAAATATGTAAATGAAAGCATCGATTTATAATTGATTTGAATTACCTTTTTGTCCCATTGTTGGTGGAGGTAGCGTAATAGGATGGTGGTTTTTTCCGTCACGATAACTATTATATCATTGTAAGTATATTATTAAATTAAACAAATCAGTTAATGATCATTATTATGAAATATTGATGGAATAAACTGAAAATAAAATTAACTCTTAATTAAATTATGTTTCAATTACTTTGTTCGGATGGATAGTCTTTTGTTGGTAAATAAACTGATGGTCGTTTTACACAAGTTCTGTTTCCATTGTCAGTGTGAAAATTGGCAAAATTATTCTCATTGTGTGACGGTAAGCCCTTCAAAAATTCAGCAACCGACTGTAAAATTATAATTATTTATTGATAGACTGATTATTCAATACTTTTTTTTATTTTTCTCAATTATTCCTTATGATTAAAGAGATAAAAAAGAAAGGAACATCTGCTCCTGCATATAACCTAAATATTTGACAAATTAATCCAACATCGATATGGATATTTTAGTTTAATAAATGAATGCATACTGACCATTATGATACGATCCAGTGAAAAAAAAAACTTATTCAATAGCAATGATATATTTGTAGTTATTATTAATGATTCAGGTATTTGGTAATGACAATTGGGCAAAATAAATTCAATATTTGTATGGTAAATGAACAATCTGAGTAACTCGTCAACAGCTTCACCAATTCACCAATCGCCATCATATATATATATATATTTTTTTTTTTCGTATAACAACGCCACCTAGTTGCGCATCGTCCGCCATATTGTCTCGTATTCTACAATTCAAAAACAAATTTCCCGCCAAATGTCGTATAACGACAATAAACCCAAAGTTTCGATAACTCTCTCTACTACCACCACCTCACAATTCAATATAAACTCATACCAACCATAAATAATACATTGAATAAATATATCAATTCATAGTGAAATAATATAAACTCCAATTTAATTGCAGTTACATTCCATTTACAATGAAACGATTTTCCATTTCTCGCAGCACTGGTTATTTAATTCAGTGATTGTGAACATTTGAATAATATTATTGCGATTTATTCGCGAAATAGAGGTCAAATTCATTAACCTTATATATCTTGGTAAGTATATGAATGTATAATATAATTGTTTAATTAATCGTGAAAGTATTATTTCATATATATTCCATTGATTTTAATATTTCAATATTATATCCACAGTTTATACATAGTGTTGTGTCCTCGTGGTCTATTTGTTTTGCATGAACACATTACTGTGAAAAATTCCTTTCAAAATCTATGTCTACATCGATTGCAATGTTATTCATACTTTACACAACTTCTTTCATAATCCAAACCTGAGAGACAGAGAGAGATTGTTGGTGTTGTTGTTGTTGTTGAATTTATTTCGATCAAATGCATTGACGCTCTTGAAAAATGAATACCACAAGAGTTTGAATAATTTGGACAATTCCTAAATGTTCACTAGGACAAATTCGAGAAATAATTTCTGATTAACAAATGCTACTGAATATAATTCACGTCAACTACAAACTCTAGATAATTATTCGTTAACGGCAATCCGTTAAAATTCTATCTTGAATATTAATCCCTACATTCGATTCAATAAATAATCAAGTACAAATAATTAATTAATTAATTAATGTAAATTCATCTTGCTTTGTAGGACAATTATAGATAGTTCAATCAATATTGCCATCACAAATAGCCGATTGACGTTACATTTTGAATGTAACAACAGCTAAAATATATATATATATATACTCAAAAATATAAGTTAAAAACGATCTTCACTCATGAAATATAAAACGCCATATGTAATTGTAAGAAAACAATAAAAAAGACAGACATTTTAAATTCGATAATTCATCCATATAATAATATTTACAAGGAAAAATTTATTGCAAAAAAAAAACAGCATATTATTGCCACTCTATTGCTAAAATTAAAAATCTAAATACACTAAAACGACAGAGAATAATCAAAGAAACGAATTTTTTTTTTATTATTTGTTTTTTTTTTCGGAAAATGATTAACATTTATTTTTCATAATCGCTCTTAGTAACCAGTATAATCATGCCATGGACCTCTAGCAGGGTGTCTACTTTGAGATGGAGCTGAAATATGAACTGGTGTTTTGAAATATTGCACGGACCCAGATCTTTCTTCATTATTATTATTATTATTATTATTATTATTATTATTATTATTATTACCAATTCTAATCAGTGGAACAAATTGTGTGCTGGGTATAAAGCCATTTTGTTGCTGCTGCTGTTGCTGTTGATGTTGATTGTTGTATGGCCTGGATACACGATAATTATTTTCGGATGATTGAAGAAGTGGCTCGCGAGTTTGATGCCGTTGAACAGGTAAAATAAATCCACTGGGTAATGTTGATTCCTGATGTAATGCCGGGGTTAAAGCTTCATTCAATGTCACGTCATATTCACTCTCTGGAATATCCTGTAACTGATGTTGAACTTCATTTATTCTTTGTTTAATTGCACCACCCGTAGCTTTATTCGGATCCTTTTGGCTGCGCTCAGTTGTGTAAGTGGAATCATATGTATTATGATTGTTCTCATTGATAATACCACGATTTCCACTATTGGAAGGAATTGAAAAATTTACACGAGCCTCCTCACCATTCCACGGTACATTTGGTTTTAAATCGTCATCACTATCATGCGGTGCAATTGGTCTACGTTGATGACTGCCACTATTCAACTCCATTTGTTGTTTGTGTTGTATATCACTTTGAATTGTTTTATATGTATTGTAACCTCTCTTTACATCGGTAGGTCGGTGGATAACTTTATCGGATGTGCGATAGTACTCGTCATTATTTTCAATTGGCAAATTTCGCGATGAATTCTCACCAGTTGAATTGTTATTATCATTTTTGTTGGATTGTTGCGCTTTAATTCCAACTGCGGACAATCCTCGTGGATTTGGATTGCCACCGCGTGAAGGTAAGAATGGTCTTTTTACTATTCTAACAGCTGTTCTTGGTGAGGATGGCGGGGAATATTCAGGCTCATCATAATAATCATCTTCAGATGGATATTCATCATCAGTTTTTGATTTATCACGTTCTTCTGTCCGAAGAATTTTCTCACCATCTCTATTATTCGTAGCATCATCATTCTCTATTGCTATTGGTCTACTTGATTTAGTTTGTTTGTCGGATTTCAATTTATGGGGTCTTGATAATAAGTGTCTATGTTGCTCTGATATTTCGTCATTGCCATTGTGTTGCTGCGCTGGTCGTGTTATTTCATCGGAATTTTTATGAACTGACGGATTATTTTTTCTCGTTGATGTCTCGATAAATTCGTCTACTTGTTCTTTAACACGAATAGTCGGTCGTGGTTCTCTCTCACGCTCTTCAATAATCCGTTCAGGCAACAAGTCTTTTTCACGATCTAGTGCACGATCTCGACTACGTTCGTAATAACGATCACGATCTCGTGGCCGTTCAGGATATTTTTTAAGCCGCATATCATCATCGTCGCGATAACGAGTCCTATTATAAAAATATATCATACATACAATGTGTATATATATATATATATATGTTTAATATACTTGTGCATATTTCCTTATAAACATTGTGTGGTTAATTAAATTGTTACCTCATGGGACGAATTCTATCTTTATCTCTCATATCACGTGGCTGATCGTAAAATTGCCGTTCGCGCTCACGATACGGTCGTCTTCGCATTGGTCTTCTTGGTCGCGTGTCCTCAACATCATCTTCATAATAATCATCATCAGTAATTGGCGGTGCTGATGCTGCTGATGCTGATACCGCTACTGCAACACTGGTTGACGGCTCTGTTGTGCGCTTGTGCGACTCTCCTGATAGATCAGTTGAAATTCCAATATTTTTATTTATTGCAATATATATGTATAATTGAATGCACACTTGATTGGTATAATTGGATGACGATGGTAAATTATAATAATGTCGTGCTATAAAGCACAATAAAATCGATATATTACCAACGACTGGTTGAATGCCGGATGTTTTGTAGGCGAATTTATCTTGGGCTGAGAGTGGCACTGGTCGACGTATTTTTGGCGGCGCTCTTGGCCGCGAATAAACTGATGTACTTGGTGCTGCTGGTTGAACAAATCCTCCTGTGCCTGATGGTGCTGATGGCGCCTGATCGTAATCATATTTCGTTGACCTTTTTGCAACGACAAAAATATTATAATCAATAAGTACGTATTAATTGATTGCATTAATTAATTAATAATTTTAAAGGTAATTCATACCCTTTTTCATATCGTCGATCGTCATGATGAATAATTGAACCTCTATCATCATCATTAATCTCATCAGGTTGACGATTAACGGCCGATGATGAATCGCGCCAGTTATTTCTATTTGGAATACGCTCTCGCGTTCTAACAATCGGATCCCGATAATTCCTGTCGCGATTTCTCTCTCTATCGCGATCTCGATCCCTATCGCGATTGTCTCTTCTGCTATACTGACGATCATCGTAATCATATTCGTCACGTCTATCATAGCCACCACGGGTTCTTGGTCGTTCATAATCATCATCATAATATTCCTCGTCATAGTAATCATACGCTGGACGTCTTCTAAATGGCCGTCGACGTCTTGGCATCAGACGTCCATCCTCAATTGGCGATTCAGTTGGTGCACTTGCTGCTGCAGTTGTTCTTGTTGTTGTTGTTGTTGTTGTTGATATTGTTGTTGTTGTTGGTGGTGGTGCAGCAGTTGATGTTGACGCAGTTTTATAAAGTGCATCATTTCGGTGCCAGTATTTTTTTGAATTTGCACAATCAACTTCGGAGGCGAAGTGGCAAATGAATGTTTTTTGATCGAATGCTGTGAAATTGGCGCAGAGGAAATCGTAGCGTGTTCCAAATAGACAATGATGATAAAGCTAAATAAAATATTGTATCAATAATTATTAGAATAATTTATTGTTTCATCGATAAATTTATTAAATATATATTGGATAAAATTTTCGTAAATGCTAAAGGACCAAAAAAAAAAAAGGGGGACAATACATAGACGAGAAAAAAAAAATGAGAGGATGAGGGAATGAAAACGTGGAAAGAGGAATAATATAGGAAAAATATAATAGGCTGAGTGGATATTAAAAGTACATTTCACTTGACGAAATTACGACGAGTCATGACACACGATGGCTTTCACGGCACGTACATACCAATTGTTTTGTATGCATATAACTTGGATGGATAATATAATATACGAATTGGGACGATATGTGTATTGTAAAGGATAGTGCGGTTACACTCTTGTGATTATGTTTCACCAGTACACGCGATCAAAAAATAAAAAAATAATAAAAATAATAATAGTATCCCAGAAGTGCGTGCTATACTCGACTATACTTATGAGTGTGCGGTTAAAGAATTCTTTTGATATATCATGATGGAATAATCTCGTATCATTTAGAGCGCATCGCGGTAAGCAATATATATATATATATATATATAAACGGAATATATGTCCTGAATTTCTATCTTGCGCAGTAAGAACAATGGCGGTAAGCATCTATGAATGATCTCCCCACTTCGTGAAAGCCTTTATGTATTTTTGCGGCATGACTTTGACAATGAAGCGATAATAAGTGTAAATGCCAAACGTTTGTTGAACAAAAAAAAAAAGAATAATAATAATAGGTGATGACAGTTTACATTGTGTTTCACTCTCGTTTTTCAAACCGACACTCTACAGTATTTATATATATATATATATATATACCGGAGGGAAAGTTTTATAAGGGAATTATTCCGCTTTTATCTTGATTAAATATGGCGCATGCGTAACTTTCCGATTGGAAAATATATTGTTTCGTATTATTATATGTATATATAAGCAAAAAAAAAAGAAGAAACAAGAAACAAGAAAAAAAGTTTTATATTAGAATGTGTTGGAAAATAATTTTGTTTATGATGCTGATGGTTTGGTTGGTTTTCAAATTGAATTCTAAATGGATGAAAATATTTCCTGTCACGTTTTTTTCCATTCAATTTTACCTAATTCTATCCGCATGTTTTCTAAAGCACCGACGGAATAGTATTCATAATATCTGTACAAAATAATAAATAAATGAATAAATATATATATATATATATATATATATGACAATTACCTGGCACTTGTGTGGTACACTCGCGTAAAATCCATCATGAAGTCCGTCGCACTTAAAGTCTATCTCTTCCTGACTAGGAACAGTACTGTAGAATGGATAGTCACTTAAATTGTAGCCATTGAGCTCTCGTGGTAAATTTGGATCCCAAATATAATCAATTTGGGGAATACCAGTTAATGTGCGAGTCGTTGTAGCATTTACATCCGCCGATGTAGTAACCTATAAAACACCAAAAAACCACAAATAAATTACCCATCAATTCAAATTACATATATACACAATTATTAATGGAATAATATAACTGAATTAATTTATCACTGTATATTAATTTAATAATAAGAAAAAAAAAAAAATTAAAAATAATAACAAATTCACACCTCAGTTTCTTCATCGCCATCAACTGGTTCATTATCCGGCCGATGTTTTGGATTCTCAGTTGTTGTTGTCGAGGTTGTTGCTATTTTAAACTTCGGCCGTGTACCCTTGAGCGCCGATGACACCGCCGAGACCAATAAAACACCTAGAAATTGTGAAAATTAATCCAAGGATAATTATTATATACACGTATATTTTATCCAAGTGTAATATTTATTTACCACCAATTTATATGTGTATAATGGTATATACATGTGTTAATGTGTAATAGTTTGTGATGCATCTTGACGGGACGTTGCGAAAATCACGAAGAAGCCACTCGTCAATTGCAAAATCAGAGTGTAACGCGGCATAGAATATAAGAAACATGACGCAATAAATTTATAGTGTATTTAGTTGCGAG
Organism: Galerucella tenella; assembly: GCA_910591685.1. Lineage (NCBI taxonomy): Eukaryota > Metazoa > Arthropoda > Insecta > Coleoptera > Chrysomelidae > Galerucella > Galerucella tenella. The sequence goes on along the minus strand of CAJUYH010001314.1, from coordinate 38,774 downwards.
GGAAGAAAGAGTATGTGGTTGGCGGTGTCACTATGGTATAGGTAAGTGCATTGAGTAATTGTTTAAAATTGGATCAAGGTTTCGAATGCGAGATTAACACTTAAATACAAAAGAAAGAGAAAAAAATATATAATAAAAAATAAAATAAGACAAACAAATAAATAAATAATACAAGTCGGAAAGTTGAAGAATTAATCGATAGAGATTGGTAAACTGTGTTCATTTATTTATTTATTTATTTTTATTCAGTTTAATTTTCAACATCGCCACTGGAGCATTATATTTGTATCGTGGGAATTAAAATGTTGGTAACATTAATTTCATGGGTGTGTCGCACGATTCGAATCAGAAATGTTCTTTTATATATATATATAATAGTATTGCAGAGTTAGACATTTTTCTTTATATTCTTTATAGTTGACCGACGGAGAATGATTGCAATCAGCTGCGTTGGTGTGACGTACAGCAGCATGACGTTCAACTCAACATTGTACTATATGTATTTTAACCACACATATATACAATTATGTTTTGTTTTTTCTTTTTTATTGATATTTATATTTTTATCTTTATGTATATATTATTCAATATATGCTTAATCAATTGCTATTCAAGCCACGAGTGTTGTGCACAATCTACATTCCATTCACGATCTGGGATTTGATACCAAACCCACATATACAGATATATATATATATATATAGGCTGTATATAATTTTACAGGGGGAAATAAAATAAAAAAATAAATTTAATATTTACCATAAAGTGTGAGAAGGAGCCACGTCCTGTCGCGCATGTTGGAATTCCTGCAACACGATAATATATAAATAAATAATGTACGACAAGTTTGTGAGAACATATAGTAGATACACAAAAATACGAAAGTAAAAAAAAAAATAGAAGATAACAATTAATTATTTATTCCCGATGAAATTAATTTAAAAAAAAATTTTTTTTTTTTCATATTGAAAATGGATGATATTGATTTTAATTTCAATGAGAGAATATATGTGTATAAAAATAACGGTTAAGAATCATCATATCGCAATATTTAATGGATATTATTGATAAATATCGCACCATCTGCATATGAATAATGAAACAAGGAAATGTATTAAAATACTACGTGTATTGGTGTGTGATGCTGATAATAATTTTGAAATATTTTTTTTTTTTCATCTTCCGATTTTCTTATTTATAAACCAACGGAATTATTATCAAAATGAATATAATATATATAGACTGATGTCCATAGTCATATACATATATGCCAATGTAGATAGGCACTTTCTCTGTGCTGTCACCATTGCTAACCATATAATCCAAGGATAATGTGGGTGTTATATAAAGTACCGTATCACGTAATAATAAATGATAAAACTTTGGCGCCGGGATAAGATATACTGGTCCTTAGTTTCAAATATATTTAAATCATTAATAATCCTCTCAAGCATTCTATAGTCTTATCACAAATGTAAAGAATATTTATTCACATCAAGCGCAAATATAAATATTGAATACATTATTTATATTTACATTTTAAGAGACGGGGGGGAAAAAAAAAAAAAAATAAAATAAAATGTTTATTCACTATGTCATTTTGTAAAAGAATTTAATATTGTATTGAAATAATTATTAAAGGACGTGTATGTATGAGTGGCCTTGCTTCTCCATCATCGTCTTTCACTCATTTACAATCTCCTTCATTTAATTAATCAAAGCTTATATTGCCGAGACACTTCTGTACTGCAATGAACGTATCACACTTCCGCGTTACGACAGTTGTGCCTTTTTTTAAATCCCAACACCTCGTCATCGGTGAAAGTAACCTTGCAATCCAAGTATTCAATTGCCACCTTGCAACAGGGATATATATATATTTGCCTATCACTGCTACGAATAACGAAAAATATCTATAACATAGAAATTCGCGATATATAATGAAATAATTCAATTGTTTATGAAATTGTTGATTGGAAATTATGACGATTAATATTTATTGTAAAAGAATAATTGTGGGAACGACTAATTATTTTATTATTTAATGCAATTATTAAATTGTGTATTTATTAAATCACAAGAGTAATATTATTATGTGAATGAAATAATATTTTTAATCACGAAATTTTATTTCATTTCTCAAGCGGAAATGTTCCTGTCAATCGATTGGCTCGCACAGTAGAATATTATTGACGGGTTACCTCATCGTCATTTCGATTACGTTAAGGCAGTATATATGTACAGTGTGTTTATGGTATGTGTATACATATATATGAGGCGATTAACGGTCGAGCATCGTTACGGGACACCATCAAAGGTCAAGTGAATACGATTGAATATATATTTCATTAAACAGTGAAATACAAAATTATTTATAATTATTAATTTCAAAAAATTCATATAAAATTCGTGTGTCAATTATCACTATCATTATTTAAATACATTTAACAGTTGCGTCTTACAAAAAAAAAAAAAAAAAAAAAAAAAAATATAAAGTAAATATATATTGTCAGAAAGTTGAATATAAAAAAAAAATAACAGTCAACTGCAAAATATATAAAATCCATTTTCACTTGTACACATATTACTCTATAAATCCAATGAATTCACGTACCCAATCGCCTCACAATATTTTTTTTAATGATGATACATAAAAATATCAGATAAAAGTCTCTTTTATCCGTTACTTATATACACTATGTAGAAACTATACATATATAAAAACTGTAGACACCAAATGGTTTTATTAATCATTTCTCAATATTTAATTTCTCTTCTGTTATTTCACACTCGTCTGAGTGCGCGCATTTTATCAGCATCACATTACCAATACATCAAAGATTTCTTCAAATATATAAATTGCAAAATAATATATATATATATATATATATATAACTAATATAGTAGAATATATATGTATATAAACATATACACATGTGTTTTGAAATATGTAAGTAATAATAGTGGAGAAAAAAAATTAAAATAAAAGAAAGGAAAATCAGACCTCTTGCTCTATTCCTTTCTCTATCTCTCTCTCGCTCGTTCAATCTCTCTCTTTTTTTTTCTTCCTCGTATATATATGTATATATATATATGTGTTTATATGTGGAAAAATACGTGTACGTGCGGACGCGCGTCTTTCTCGCTCGCAATGTCCGCAGCCTTCGAGTCCTCTCAATACACACGCACAAACTTCTCTTTAAGGCTCACATGAATAAAACTCTTCAAGTAATCCACTTTTATTTGACACCTGCGACGTCATTGACTAGTTTTAAATCAATGGAAGTTTAACAGAAGAGGGGGAAAAAAAAAAAAAAATAAACAAACAAAATATGAAAAATAGATGGTGACAATCAATATCACTTTAAACACACATACACACACCCACCGTAGAAATTAGTTTAAGACTAGATATAAAGTATAGACACATAATTGAAAAGAAAAAAAAAAAACATTTTCCAATGTGGAATATGAAAATGTGAACACAAACAATATTCAAAGTGTACTGAGATAGAAAAAAAAAAGAAAAGAAAAATAATTAAAATTAAAAAGTGTTGACTGTTGTCAATATCGTTGCAATGTGACGGTGGAAAAAAAAAAAAAATAATAATAACACTGATGGCGACTAAAATATCATTCACGTTTAGCCGTGTTGAGGCCCCGGTTGTATACTGGCGTTTTACTGGACAACACGATGTTGAAGGTAAGATACAAGTGGGGAAAAAACACCAGGAGTTGGCGCAGAGATAGGCTGAAGAGGTAAAGGCTCTCCTCGATGGCGACTTGAGCTTTCTACGGCCGAGAATAAAATTATTACGGGTGGGGATAACACAAACATTGGCGTCGACACATTTAAACACCATAAGAAATACATATAGTAGCAGCAATAGTAATAATAATAGTTGTTGCTGTAGTAATACCACTATGTACCTACACTATGGCAGTAGCAATATTGCCTTTCTTTTCACGCAACGTCTATCACATAGAATCCCAATATTCACTTGAGCGACACTGGCGTAGACGCGCTCTGATGAATCAAATGAAATTTATTTATTTATTATTATTATTATTTTCTATACAAATAGATAAAAAAAAAACGAGTTAATAAAGGAAGAAAAATATAGCAAAAAAATGGTTCCAATTAATAATGATTGTATGTAGGTAATTTATAAATAAAGTGTATGAACGAGTGTGTGAAAAAATATTTGTGATTATGTGGCGAATAGTTGCAAGTGGGCGTGTTGATGCATTGATATATATAGGTGTATATATCAGGTGCCTTCGACCTCAGTAATTCAAATGCGCCAATGAATGTATACCTATATGTGTCTATATGTGCGCACATACGAAGGATCACACTGGATCCAAAGTGAAAGTGTATCGATCACCGGTGACGTTGTGTGTTAGCTATCGCGTGTTAATGTAATCGCAAAATCATATTTCTTCCATGTATATATATAAATAAATATGTAGGTTGCATTTCAATTGTTCTCATCTGCACCTACGCAAATATTCCTATGCATCGTTATTAAATTGACAGTAAATTTCGCGGTATCTATACATAAATATGTATATGAATAGTCGGATAAATAATGCGTTGCGCACAGTTAAATGTCGTGGAGTTAATAACTATGACACTTTGACACTTTGAATTGAAAAAGGTAATAAAAATGAAAAAAAGAAAAAAAGAAATAAAAAATAAATAAAATAAATAATAATATGAATTTGACGAAAGTGAAAGGAGCCTTGGCGATAATATATTTAATGTCAAGTAATTTTTAATATGCTAAAACAATATTATACACACATATATATATATATATATATATATGTGATGCTCGATTATTACGAAATATATCCACTGCTTTTATATACGATTAAATTGATTTACTAATCATTATTTTTTCTCATTTGGAAATTAAAAATGTGTATATAAATCTGTATGAATATTTGTGTGTATTTATATTTATATATAATCCTGGGTGTTTATTATACTCTGCAATATCTGCGAAAGATGTTCCTCTTGCTCTCAAGGCTAACTTCTGATGACTCCTCAACCACATATATACATATATATATATATATAAGTTGCACATATTATTTCGACTCTCTTATTTCTCTCCTTGTTTCTACTTAAAATTCTTTGATAATCCCTACAGAATGTCGGACTTTTAATAGCACCCATATCTCTCTCTCTCTCTCTCTCCCTCTCTTTGTCTGTTTTAAGACGTGACTAAAATCAGAGACACCAATAAGTATATGGTTAAGACATGAAATGCATAATATTTTATTACATTTTATTTACCAAAAGTTTTTAATACACCAGACGGTAGAATTGAAATGTTATTGTGCTAATTGTATTTTTATTTCCTTCCTATTTTCAATTGGAAAGAAAAAATACTTTCTCTATGATTATGCACAGAGTGGGTATATATGGCAGCAATGTGAATTGGCGTAACAAATGGCGCATGTAAATTATCGTTGTAACTGAAAGTGTATCGACGCGGCGGCATTCAATGTTGGGGCGTCTCGCGGGCGAGGCAACTGATCACCAAGTCCAGCCACTCACTTTCTATTGCCCAATCATGCCAAGAAATCGCCAACATTCGACTGTACACCGACCTCGATCGACATTCACACGACCACCATATTTATTTTTAAATATATATATATACTTGTATGTTTATTCTATTCTGTGATATTATTTCGTTGTTGTGGCCTTGCATCTCTATCCAAGTGCATAGACTCATCTACATTTTGCCCCGAGCAATCATTATCTCATATCATTTATGATATCATCATTGAACTTTTTATAAATGTGTAGTGAACAATTGAAGGAAAAGAATGAAGATAAATGGATAAACAATAAAACAAGTTAATGATAGAGGAAATAGAATTGCGAGAATTATATCAATTATTTTTATGATCTTCTGCTTCCGTTCAATTTAAATGTTTTGAGAATTTACGCAATTCTTGATATTAATGTCGGAATAGTAACGCCATTTGAATTTTATATATCATCAAGTAATATATCGATATTCATCTGGCTCAGTCAATAAATTGATATTTTACCACATGAGGAAAAATGCTTTATCAATAATCGATAAAGTCGACGTAGATTCATAGTAATGATGAAACAACAAATAATAATAATAATAATCATGAGAATAAATATATATAATTATATTTATACTGTATGATTAGTTGTTTCTCTTGTCACGATATATCAATTAACCACTATTATTTATTTAATTATTTATTATTTTTTTTTTTGATATATTAGTTTATCAATGTACAGATTTGGCGGTGAATTAATTGTTTACAGATTTTTTTTTTTCTTTCAAATTCGATTTCCACGTACGTCTCTGTAGAGGTCATCGTTGACGCCGTAAAGCCTCGGCGAATCATTGCAGTCAACCTGAAAATATCAGACGAGAGCAACAAAAAAAAAATGCTATTTGCTATTTTAGTTTCACTATTAATGTACAGTGTGTGTGTGTGTGTGTGTGTGTGTGTGTGTGTGTGTGTGTGTGTG
>CAJUYH010001314.1:0-32229 GCA_910591685.1 Galerucella tenella | reverse complement strand
TGTGTGTGTGTGTGTGTGTGTGTGTGTGTGTGTGTGTGTGTGTGTGTAATATTGTATTATCAAACCTTGAACCACCAGTCGCAAACACGTGTTGTTTGACTGAATACAGTGCCATTAGGACATAGAAAACTGAACATTCGTCCGTTTGGTAAACACCAGTGCCACACTTGACATCGTGCTTCAGGATCGGCATAGTATCCAGCCAATTTATCTCTGCAATTGAAGGTGAGACCAAAAGGAACTGAATTGTAGATTGGATAATCAACACCTGCCCTATATCCATCCACCTGCTGTAATAATTTTTATTACACTGTTACATATACATATTTACATATTATATAATTAAAAAATTGTCCATTGAACGAGAAAATATTAATCAGTGATTTTTATTTATATTTTTACATTACTATTTATCAAATAATAAATTGATATAGTGATATATTATTGATGTTCTCTAACGGTGATTTTTTATTTCACAATAGAATTTATTTAAATATATATATATATGGATATGGAGTTTTGTCTCAATTTGATTGTAGTTTATGGCAACGGGTTATTATTTTATATACTCATCGGCACAAAAAAGTTTCCGGTGAAAATGAATGGGATTGCGCATCCTTCACACTCTACTGCCTACATCTCATTTTTTTTTTTTTTTTACGATCGATTGTACCCTTACATATACAGTGAATGGACACCATGAAGCAAGAAAAGGTTTTTTTTTACCTTTTTGTTTTTTTGTTCATATATATATATATATATATATGAACAAAAAAACAGAGAAATTTTCACATAGAAAAACAGTGGGAATCATTGGCGCAATAATTTATTTATTTATTAATTAGAAGGTGCATTATGTGGAGCGATTGAATGTGAGATAATGTATACGTTACATATCAAGTCATTGTTACGCAAAAGTTTGCGTGAGATCATTTTTGCATGTGTATACAATGTATATTTAGTTCACTCAACAATTCACTTTGACAACAATTTTTAATTTACATTCCAATTTTTCTTCTCTTTTTTTTTCTTTATTAAAATATATTTAAAATGCAAACTTACCGCCATTGTCGTTTGATAAATCACCACACCAGTCATTAATACCAAACTATATATCACTTTGGAGATCATCTAAAATAACCAATGACAATATTATATCACCACAATATTCAAACAAATTTCACATATTAAATTCAATTATAAAATTTCCACCTTCAATTATTTTTTTCAATTCAAATATAAATATGAAATAGCAATAATATAAATAATAAAATGATAATTCAATTTAAAATAAAATAATTGAATAGATGAATTTTGATTTAAATAAATGAAAATTGAATTATATGAAGAGGATAATTTTGGTAAAGATCCAGTGGCGAACGTTTCCATGAGTGTTGTGCCCTGAAGATGTACATGAAGAGGTGGTATATATATGATCTGTGAAAGAGGATGCACAACTCCAAGTGGGGTGTATATATCTGTATGTGTGTGTGTGTGTGTATATACAATGGTGGTGGAGAGTATCTTGAGAGCCCCTCATTCACGTGGATCCCACACAAAGAACATTACAATTATACTTTTGCCATGGTTGTGGGTGCTAAACATCCTCTTTCATATGTAACAATATAAAACTACATAAGCCTAAAGGGGCTTTCGTTTCACCTCTTCTCACCTCTCATCATTCAATATATATTACTGTGAATTTTAACATAAAATATATATACATATATACAATAGAGGAAATGGTTGAGTGCAATCCCCGCCATGTCGAATCACCCGGTCCTTTTATACAATTTAAATCCATCAAATAACTCTGCAACATTTCCACGAATTGCACGTCAATTATTTTCATATTATTTTAATTTAATTTATTATAATGTATATAAATAAATAAATAAATAAATATTGACGATTGTATTGTTACGTTTTACAATACACTGCGTATTGTTTTTGTTTACAATTTTTTATTTTTTTTTATTATGACAGAGTAATAATTATAATGGTAGATATATGGTTTATCATGTGTGCAAAATCATGGAGTATCCGCGGAAAATTCTCATTACGATACAATCTATATTCGCCAAAATTACTAGGCGTGATATCGTCGTTAAATCCAAGGTTCCTTTGAACTATTGCTAATTACTTAATTGGTATTCTTGCACGTTGAGATGCGCTTATCGTATACACACATTTACACACATATATATAAATACAATCAACGAGGCGTTACATTTGTTTTAAACGCCTTTAAATTACTTTGGCTTTCAGTCAATTGACTATCAAATAAAATCTACTTAAATTACAATACAATGTATCTCATTGAAAAATTTTATATAGTGTTGTAACACTGTGTACAACTTCCGATCTTTCATATTCTTAATAATTTTCTTGTGCTTCAGCTCTGCTCTTTATATTGCAAATTGTATATTGTAATAGATTGACTTGCGTGACTGTCACACGTGGTAAATAAAAATTTTCCCGAGTTTTCTCACGTATTTGTTGCAATATTATAAAATAATAATAACTATTAAATAAATAATCAATTTAAAATTGTAAAATTTATAAATATTAATATATATACTTTTTAAATTTTTTTATTTATTTTTATTGTATTGCATTTTTCAACTGGCACAATATATGCATAATTATGTTGGTAACAATTGTTGAATTAAAATTACATTACTTTTGTTCGGTTGATGTATTTGTATTATTTAATTGTGAAAAGAATTCAATAGAGGTATTCGCGCGTGATCGTCTGTACCTATATAAAATGTCGTTATCAGTGACACCGTCACGCGTTTGAGTAATAGCCCAAGCATTCACATGAAATTGCTTTTTTTTCTCTTTTTTTTTATTTTTAACATTTCATATACGTAGTGTCGCGCCAGTGTCGATTGTGACTCACAACGCGACACATCGACTCTCATATCGCTGATACACTTTACGTTATTTTCACGTGCTGTGTTCAACAAATTGCAATCAAACGGTATCATCGTAATAGGCGATACATCAAAAGTAGGTACACCATTCACTCAATTACAAATTGTATACCGGTATATTTAAAAGGAAAAAAAAAATTTTTAGTTCATTCGCTATCAATAAAAAAATATATTTGTGGGAAAAAAAATGTTATCTTCATTGAATGTAAGGTTATGTCAGTTGTACTTGAACAGGTTGAAAGTGATGAAATTCAATTATTCACTGATCACCTGATGAGCTTATGCAGTAAATAAATATCAGCATAATTATTTAATTTTTATTTATTGTATTATGCTACTTTTCTTTCTCCAAAAATGGAGGAGCTTCGGAATTGTCATTCTCGTTTATCGCAATTTCTTATTTATTTAATTTTTTTTTTTTTTTTTTTCATTCCACTTCGTTTTTATGTAATTTTGCGTACAATAAAAATGAATAATAGATTGCATATGATATGTCGGTGTCAGATGTTATATCGAACAAAAAAATAATAAATCAAACATTGCCGTATACATATATGTGTATATATATATACATATATAGATAACACAAAGATATATAAATTTATTGCTCGATAATACGAAGATATAAATAGATTAAAGTGAAAGAATTATTATTTGGCAATGCACGAGCGAGTCCTGACGATACCAATATATAGGGACGTTCCTTCAGATGAGTTTCGCGGCCGAGTGCACTTCCGCCGACCGTTTGTTGTCCGCGTCACTTCCTGTATCCCGTAATTGTCTTTTTCGAGCGCGCGCCCGCTCCAGCGCAGTCAAAATAAAAAGAGAACCATTTACTTTCCCGTCGGAAATAGGTAACCCCAGTATAAATTAACTCAAACTCGGTACAATGGCGAAAAAAAAAAAAAAAAAAAAAAAAAAATAGCACCATGAACCCTTTATGGCATTTACGCCGTATGAACATCAATATTTTATTTCATTTTATTATTTTTTTATAATCACTGATTTAAAACATTATTTTTGTTTCACAGAATAAAACCCATAGGTATATATTTATTTGTAATAAAAATGGATAAACCGGAATTTTATGATACTATGAATTGTCTTTTAAATGTATTATATAAGATGAGAATTAATCAAAAAATTCACAGGACTTATATATATGTATGTATGTGTGTGTGTGTGTGTAGATTTGTAGGGTGTTACATAGCAGGTAGAATAATGGTCACCCGTTACAAACAGGGAATACTAATGAGAATTAAATAATATGTATATGAGAAAGAATCCCAACTGAACAGGTACTGAGAGCACTGTCCAACGGCTCACCTGACTCATTTCCTGCCACTGCACACGCATATATTTCTATTTTCACCCTTTCACATTTAGCTATCATGCACAGATATATAATATTCATATAAAAAAATAAAATAAAATAAAATAAAACATTGCCAAGTAATAATAATATAACAGAAAGTCAATTAATAAATATTTAGTGATCAATATTTTTTATTATTTCAATGTTTCCGTCTTGACATCTATAATTACATGATTGAAATTAAACATCCGGTTTATCCAGCCAATGAATTGAAACGCAAAGAAGAAAAAAAAACATGAAAATATCGTAAACCAAACAGTTTCAGGTCAGGTGCAAGGTGCAGCACGTGCTCCTGTGTATGTGTGCATTCAACAGCTGTTTTCCGGCCGCCCAATATTCTTCACATACACATTTTATTTTCTTCATAATATTTTATCGTTATAATAATTTCGTCCATGTTGCCAATATACGCAACTTTATTATTTCCGCCTTGAAATATTGCACAAATTCAACTTCATCTATTTTATATACACATATATTAATAAATTGTTATAGACATTTAAACAATAAAATTGCTGTGGTAATTATCTCGATCTTCATCGCAATTTGTCGTGATAAACTGATAAAACTTGGCCGTCATTATTACGATACGATAAGAAAAAGAAAATCGCTTTGCTGTGATATTTATCTCAATTAATTATTTAAAAAAAATATATATATATGTATATATCATATAATTTAATGAATAAAATTGTGTCCATAAAGATAAATAAAAATATGGAAGGTGAAGACTTTGGATATACGAAAAGAGACAAAAGGGCGGTGCAACGTGCAAGGGCACTAGAAGACAACACGATGAACGAGAAGCAAGAGGAACGTGTGGTCAATATTCACCCTAAACATTACCCCAAAGGTGAATTTGTTTGTGAAGCAGCAGAAGGCGTGGCTGAGGGAGGTATAGCGTCAACGGAAACCGGAAGTTACCGAGTCAACACACAACAGTTACGAAAGAACGAGAGCTCAGTCGCTCGCGATACTTCAAACACACCAAACGTCGTTGAGTACCATCCAAAAGTTCCACCATCTTCACACAAACAATTCGTCACTGATGTAAGTATGTCAAGTTGGAAAAAATTCCTAACTTATATCTATAAACTTTATTGCATAGCCGATAAATTTATTATCAAGTACATCAATTCTATTTTTCGTTTATGTTATTTTATTATATTTAATGGTATAATTTATACTGATTGTGATTATTATTTATGTTTTTGTGCAATTAGAGATTGAAAGAGGATCGGAGGAATATGAGGACAGAACAATTGACACCTCTATCAAAAGCATACGATGATAAAAAAAATCTCGTATCACAATTGTCACGTTTGGCAATTGACAATAATGTATTTGAGGGTTCGAGTGAATTGCCACAGGTGTTTCAGGTGAAATATCTTGGTTCACACGATGCGAGAGGCCTCTGGGGAATAAAACACACTCGTAAACCCGTTGATAATATGGTAGCAGCTGCAAAATCTTTACCGACCGACACAATTCTACCATTAATGAAACTTGTCGTATCGCACGATGGTGTAGCACTGATGCCAATTGGCCAACGTAAATCCACGTCAACCAGCGGTAATGTCTATCCAATTGAAACAATATCATATGGTGTACAGGATTTAATTTATACACGGGTATTTACAATGATTATTGTACGTGATACGGTTAATTTCCGTCGTGTTTCACCTTTTGAATGTCACGGTTTTGTTTGTGAATCGAAACATCATGCACGACAAATGACTTATGCTCTCGCTACAGCCTTTCAAATTTATTCACAAACGGTCAAAGCACTTGGTAATTCACCAGATAATGTTATGGGAAATATTAAAAAACGTTTTGCCATTGATTTGAGAACACCAGATGAAATAGAAACTGATTTAACTCGCGATTCTGAAGCTTAATATTTTTTATCTTTTTTTATTTCTTAATTTCTACAAAATAATATTATATATACTTATTGTGTATTTTATAAATTCGGTATCGCCTATTGTTAATTGAATTGGATTGATTGTATATACTCGTAAAATTATCCATTTTTATTTGTTCGTTCATTTATGTAATGTGATGATATGAAACGATAATTGCTATGGCTAGTTATCCAAAGATACCGACTATTAGGAATTAAATCGACACGTGATTTATCATAATTACGCGTTGACCTCGGTCAGTTTTTGTGTGTGCATGTATATAGAGCAAAAAAAAAAATAATCATAATAGCAATAATACATTATATGATAATGGATTTTTGATTATCACAGGAGAGACAAATTGAGAAGTAACAGCAGTGATGAATTTTAAATTGCAATTTTTTTATTATTTAAGCGCAGTTCCGGAAACCAATATCAATTTACATATCATCTCCAATAAATTTATATATATATAATATAATATTCATTTTAAACATTTATATAAATGTTCATGTAATTATTTACATCGCGTGTTATTGTATATATTGAAATATTTATACGTAAATCATCGAAAGACTTTGCAAACATCGCTTTTTAATTGTTAACAATAGTATTACTTTATTTTTTTTTACATCAGTATTAATACGTAAATGAAATACACAAATATATATTGATAATTTATACCACTTATTGATGATTGAAAATGAATAAAAATCAATTGCAATAATTGATTGTGTTTTTATACCTATGTGACTCTAAAAATTTATAGTTCATCGAATATATTTTTAATATATCACTATTCATTACATTTCCCAATATAAATTATATTTCTTCAAACAAACAAACAAACAAAAAAAAAATATTTTAGCGTATGACAGGTCTTCCATCGTTCCTTTCAATTCTCACAAACATAATATGAAAAATATCTCTGTTTTCTTATTTGTTCGTTTCATTACTCATACTTTGGCTATATAGTTTATTATATACTGCAGACATTTGGCTTAGTCATTGGTACACAATCTACGTCCACCTGAAAAATAATAAAATTAGTTATAAACATTTCTTTTTCACCGTTAAATAGAGTTATGGAAATACCTACCTCACTATACACAGTTCCTGCAGGACAAACGAAAAGTCTACGAATTGTTTCATCGTCTTGTGTATAACATACGGCAAATACTACACAATAACTGCGTGGTACAGCGTATACGCCAGGAACTTTTCCAATGCATGTAAAACGTATAAGTTTATCGATCAAAGTTGTAACTTCACGCGGTCGATCCAACAGTACAGTCTGTAACCAATGAAGAAAAAAAATGATATCAGAAAAATCGTCACGAGTTATTATAATTCAATCTAAAATTTAATACTCACTTCCTGGGATGTCACTGCAGGTGACACTGCAGGTAATATTGCAGGAGACATATTAGGCAGCACAGGCTGGTGTACTCTTCTAGCTTGTTTGGCGCTTACTAAATTCGTTGAAACAATTGCAAACACCACGACAAATGCAATGAACAATTTTCGAATCATTTTACAAAATATTCAATTTTAAATATTGCTAAAGTTTAAAGTTTTTATTGCGTGTTGCAGTTTAACCCACGAAACAGAACTGTTACTTTCATTCCATCATGATGCATATTATATACCACAACAAATGTTTATTTGATATTAAACACTTGTTATTGTATAAATTAATGAAGCATGTGTGACTTGAAAATACCAATTAAATTTTTTCTTTTTAATTGTGAACAATATTTTTGTTATGTCGTTAATGTTTAATTATAAAAAACATAAGAATATATTTTGATGTTTTATTCAAGATGATTAAGTTGCAACACGTGTAAATAATATTTTTTTTCCATATATCACATTGACTTGAAATAATTTAATGTATCGATATTTGATTTTGTGGTCGTTATCTCGTTCAAATTCGTGTGGCTTCGATTGTTTAATGAACTAACACGTCGATGTTTGTTTTGGTTTGGAACAGGGTGTCCTCTTGATGTTAAGCTTCTTGGATAAAATGGTGTCACAGGTAATTCATTTTCAATATCAAGTGGTATGTCTGTCACATCATCAGGATTCTCTGGCCCATCCTCTTCTTTTCCAAATTCTTCATTTAATACATAATACTGCTCCGACTCTTCGCATGGAATTGAATCATTTATTCTTGTACAAACAAATGTCTCCTAAACAAATAATACATGAGAAATTGATATATGATTATTGTTTAAACATATGTAATCACTTACCTGATTAAAAACTGTTTCCGCAGGGCAGATAAAACTCCAACGTATCGAACCACGATTTTGCGGCAGACAAACGTGAAATATTTGACATTCATTATCAACATCAGCATAATATCCATAAATTCGATTTTCGCATGAAAAATTGTCGACAATATTTTCACGAATTGCCGTCGCATTATTTGGTAATGTTAATTGAGAACTCCTTTCCTACAACAATTGACAATGAATCAAAAGTGATGCAACAAATAAATATATTCATTAACAATTATTTTTAATTCAATTGACGTTTTATTTTACTCACTCTAAAAACAGGTATTGGCCGATTGGATTTATGTTGCTGAGCAGTAATTAAAGTAATTCCAATCATCTCAATAAGTAGAATAAAAATTTTACGAATCATTTTATAGTTAATTGATAATCCAATTGATGTATTTCAGTGATGTTCACAGTTGTATGTTTTTTTATTGCTTGCTGCTTTGTTAAAGATCCTACGAACAACTGTTGCTTTAATACCACTAAGTATGGTATTATATAGGAACTCGCGCAAGGATCTTGAATATTGTATGAATGGTATATTCACATAATACCGGCGGGGAAAATTAGCAACAAACTCACGTTTGGTCTCTGCCAATGACCAGTCAGACAGAGCCACATCATCCACCGAAGGTCCTTATGCTAATTGCTTTTAGTATGTACGCAAGCCAGATATTGCCATTATTTTTGCATTAGAGAAATGTCCAACAAACCAAAAATAAATTGGTGTATACCGAAATATATTAAGATACACATTTTTGTATTCTATTATCATTACATCCATAAGAAACGCCAAGTTTATACTAACTGGTGTTTTAATAGTCCAAAATTTCTCGTAATTTCATTCATTTTCGTTTTTTTTTTTTTTTTTTCCATATTAAAACATGTGTACGACATTTATCAATTGGAGTGCAGCCAATATTTTATGGTGAGTTGAAATAAATTTTGTTACTTGGTTATGGGGCACACATACGCAAATATAAAGGCCGACGTGTCTCAATACCAAATGTCTGTTTACTTACGACATATCACATGATTTTGTCATTGACCATGAGAAAAATCGAAAATAATGCTTTACACGCAATTGCAGATAAGAATCAGCAGCTGTGTACATATATATATATATATATATATATGTTTAATGCGATACATTTTCAGTACTTTTGAGACAGCAGAAGTCAGACACATACACATACACACATACACTCACACTTGCACACCAACAATAAATAAAGAAATTAAAAACGCCGTATCAATATTGAAAAATTTATTAATATTCACAGTATACATGAAAAATTTTTATTTTATTAATTAGTATTATTGTATATAAATAAACAAATAAATCAACAAATATATTAAAAATATAAATATTACAAGTATGAATCAAATTAGGTATAGTTTTTTCTTATTTTATTTGGCGCATTTGCGTAGTACTTGAATGAAATGAAAGGGAATGTGAATACAAAAATGTGTTCATTTATGGAGATGCTGAGGGTAAATAATAATATTTTAGGGTAACAGGTACCAACGCGCGGTCAACTTTGGCATAACGGTATAGTTTAAATTCGATGAGTGGTTGGTTGGTTGTACCAAGAATTTAAATTTTTCATGACTGTACTTGTACAGTGGGCTGGGCTCGCATTCTCCGACGAAGAATAATATCTTTCGCCGACTATATAAAAATAACCATGAATATATATTATGTTTGAACATGTGAATGTGATTCTTCGTCTGTACAAAAATAAATAATTTTAATAATGTTATATTCCACCAACTATACCGATAATTAATTCAATTTTAATTCGTCACTGTTGACCATGCACTGTATGGTGTATTATTATTATCTAACGATCGTCTTTTCCAATATCCATGCTCATCCTCCGGTTCATAATGATGCTGATGCTGTGCGTGCTCGTAATAAATAACTTTTTCTGGTGTATGTGATTTCTTCAAGTCCAACCAAAATCGCGCAATATTAATGATCAAACTGATCACAGCGATTGCAAAGAATTTAAATTGAAAATGAGTGGAGATAAGTTGAAGTAATAGACTTATTTTTGCCTTAAACAGCATAAGAAGTGGTATCAGCTTTCTCAATAATTTCTTCTTCTTCTTTTTACCAAATTTCTTTCTCGCTTCACCTAAAATAATGCGAAAAAAAAATAAATAAATAAAATATCGTATTAATCATTATCACAATAAATATGTTATTATTACAGCAATAATATTCTCTTTCTTCAGTTATTATTTTCTTTCATACAATACTAATATATATATTTTTTTTTCCCAAGTTGAAATTATTCACAATATATATTGCACTAATGCTTATTGTTTCCTCACCTATGTCTATGTTTATGTTTGAGTATTCGCCAACTAGACACATCAACCGCAAAACGATTAACCACTTCCGGTTATATTTATTAATAGACTACGGTGTGCTTTGTGTATACTTTACCGATCATGTGAAACGTTAGTGCAGTGGTTAGTGTACAGACAATCGATTGATGAAACTCACACACTATGTAGAAGTACACGGTGTGTTTCAATTGACTATCTTATTTGTAATACTTAAGGTCAATTAATATTCATCAATTCATTTCGTGATGTGGGCACATTTGGTGAGTAGGATTATTGGTGAATTTGACCCACAAACCTCACAAAATATTAATAAAATTGTCGTCAATTTTTTTTTCTTTCACCTCTCATCATCTGTTTATCTTTATCATTATTATTCTTAAACATGCTCAATTTAGTTTTGAGAAGGTTTTAATAAGGTTAATAACAATGTATATTATATTACTTTATTTTTTCCCCGACAGTAAAATAGAAGCATTATGTTGTACACCTGTTGCATGAAATGCAAAAATATGCGCAAAAAAAAAAAGAATTATCATCACTTGAGGATAGAAAGTTCTAATGAAAGGAGGTCTACTCAATTGACACTGGGACAATTAGATTAAAATGAAGAAAAAAAAAAAAAAAACAAAACAGGACAAAGATATGATATAACGATAATATAGGTAATAATTGTAATAAGAAACTTACGATTTCCTGTATAATCATCCAATTGTGAATTATCATTTGTCTCTTTGTCGAGCATTGCGTGCACACCATCCGCTATAAATCTACCTGATTCCTCCATCACATTGCTGAAAGTAATTCCGGTATTGTTTTCACCCATCGTTTCAAGTTCAATTTCATCGAGGGCCATATCGGCAATTTTTTTTGCACACCCAAGACTGTCATCATCATAAAGACATTCAATCATTTTCATTTCGTCTTTGGCCCGAACTGACATCACCAGTGAAACGCCCAAAATTGACATAATTAATAGTTTTAAACTAATCATCATAGTATAATTAATGGAAATATCGCCTAAAAAATATATTTAAACTGATGGAATTAAATAAAAATAATTGGCATTAATTAATTTTTGTATAAGACCAGACAAGTGAACATGAGAGCACAACGAATACAGAACTTTTTTCTTCCCTCACAGTCCTTCTTATTTATCCCAAGGAATTCCTGGTGGGACATTAGACTCGTTGTGTGTGGGCCACATGAAGAACAAAGACGGAAAATATTGGTAAGTGTTGGGTGCGTGAGATATTCCTGTCTGTATAAAAGCACCAATCATATGCCACTCTGAATTCTCCCTCTCTTTACAATTTCTTCCTCCTCCTGATGGACGCATTCTGGAACTGGCTTCCCCAATATGTCCTATTCAACCATCTCTTTTCCTTCTTCAACTTCCCGGTGACATTTAGCATCAATTTAATTTGCACTGCCTATTGAAAGAATAGGGAAATATAAAAAAAATTCAGACTGACATTGGTTCATCATTATTTATCATTGTCAAGTGCATATAACTATAAATATGCAGTTGTGTTTGTTGTCATAATTTATGTTGTAATAAAACAAACTTTCTTGCACATACTATTATTTTGATAATTTACAAAGTAATTTAACACTGTGCTGATTTTCTACTTGTGTATACTTTACGATGAAAATTTAATCGTAAAATTCACGTGTATCAGTTATTATACTGCATTTTATTTCAACATGCAACTGTCGGACGTTACACCATATGACTATTAATGTTTCTATGTATTGACAATGGCATTTGTGCAACAACTTTATATTTCATATCATTAGAAATATTCATTTCCCACTTGAATACGCAGCCGATACATAAAATATTTAGTTTCTTATTGGCCGTTTTCAATGTCGAGGACGTGAGAAATAAAATATGTTTATTTATTCAGCCGAGGAAATTGGTAAAACTTTCTTTCAATCAAACATTAACTTACTTATTTCAATGTCGCCCCCATAGTTTATCCTTGTAAAGCAACATTTGCGTTTTGACGATTTAATGTGATAGCAGTTAGTGAAAAACAAAAAATCTGTTTTTGAGTAGATTAACATTAAGATAAACAATAAACATAACTTTCATATAATTCAATTAAAATTTATATTTTGCCAATAATTAAAAATAGAATAGCAATTATTTTTTCAACAATGGTTATTATGTTATTTATGGTGTTTTATTGCGTTCCCATAATTTCAATTCCCTTTTATTTAGAGCAAACACTTCGTATGCTCGTGGCTGAATGATATACAAGTGCGCATTGTAACTCTGCTCGTGTGAAGCTTGAGATACGATAAAAGGTGGGTTTGTGGCGCACGTACGCACATCGAATACCGATTAATTCACATTGAACAATTTTCAACCTATAAAATTATCAGCATCTTCACTAAATAAAATACTTTTATGGAAGATAATTAAATGTACGTATATAAATGGAAAATAAAAATGATAATTGTTAAACAATAATTGAATCAATCGAGTGGAATGAATATAATTTGAAATAGTTTTCAAATCACGTGCGCAACTAGTCACGCTCTTTCACTTCCTATAAATCCATTTTATTCTATAGTACTTTACAGTCTGATCAACAAATGACATACCTACGTATATCCTTGACACTGCGATGCGGTATGCGTTGACCGTTATCAACTTCCTCATCCATTATAACGAAAATTTCATTACATTACATCATAATATTAATCAAACAAAATTAAATCGAATAAAAAGAAAATGAAATGAAACAAAAAGTCAAATTCAATCAATCAAAAATTGCAACAATGAACTGTTAAATTCTCATTTATTCTTCAATTATTCTCAATGACTTGTTGGATAAGTCAATAATGAAAAATTTCAGTTTCAATTCTGTATATATTTTAACGAGAGAGAAATTTAACCGGTGGGGAAGAAAGAGAGAGATTGTACGGTTGTTCGACACTTTGAGTAAATCTGGACCAATGTCCCGTTATTCCGGATGAAAAAGTGGGACACATACATGCGGTCTACTGAAACTACAGCCACGGCCGGTCATGAAGACAGTGATATTACAATTTATTGGAATAGGTAAAGGGAAGAGGGCAATAATAAATGATCAAAAATACATATTGAAAAAATTATTTATGATAAATATAAAGAATTGTAGTAAAATTTAAATAAGTAAACACTAATTGATGTTTATAATTGTTGTTATCCAAACCAACCTTTGTCGTCTTCATCAGGCAATGGAGCATAATAATGATTGTAATGTTGTGCTGGCTGTTGATGTACCACTACCGTATCACGATTCTCTTGCAGACTTCGTAATAAATTATACAGCATTATTATTAGAGCCAATTTCCCAACGAACAAACTCTTTAGCAAAGACATTTTAATTGACGCAAGTGCTCCTGGTAATGACAGCATCTATACAAGAAATACATATCACATTTATCAATTTCGTTCATATATATAAAAAAAAACAAAAAAAACAAAGAAACATTATATCAAAGAAATATATTTTATTGTCTTACTTGCATTGCCAATGGTACCATCATTAACATTGCACCAAAACGTTTCAATACGTTTACTTTTTTTGGCGGCTTTTCCTCATGATCATGACGACTTTGAATAGCATTATCTGCATGAATGAATATATTACTCATTGAATGAATTGAAAGGAAAGTTGTTTTTTATATATATCAAATAATTGATTGAATTATATTTACCTGGAAACAGCTCTTTGATAATGAATTTAATTTTTATCTCATTGTCTTCCAAATATAATTTTAATCCTGGTACAATTTCGACAGTTGATGTTTTACTAGGAATAAATTTATGACACTCAACAGCACTTATAATCCAAATAATTCCCGCAACAATCCACAGCCCATTATTAATATTTACTTTAATAATCATAGCTTTCAATAAATGGTAATGTTTATTTTGAAAATTATATATATATATATATATACGTGAAAATTTAATACTAATATCTTTGGCAGTGCAATAGCTGCGTATCGTCCAGTATTCAGATCATCAATACTGAGTTTAGAGGTGTACATAGGAGATTTTATTTCTTATCTTTGACTCAACCCCACTTCAAATTTAGCACTGTAGTTATGGGTTGAGTGAGAATGCACACGACCGGATTTTATTCTAGTGCACGCAATGCAGTTGCAACTGTAGCGAGAGAGCAATTTCCTGTCACCCGTCAGCCAACCTTGAAAAGAATACTCATCAATATATATAACCTTTCACAATCTATACCACGTACTATTTCAAAATAATAAATATTATTTATTTTACAAATATCATACAGAATAAATAAATAAATAAATAAATATAAAACAGTTATTTTTGTGAATGAGGTACTTGCGCAACTGTACCATTATTACAAATACACATGTGTTTTGGTTTACTTTTTGTATAAATTAATTATACTGATTGACTATATAACACAGCAACCAAAATAGACTTTGGTTGTCCTGAGTGCTACTACAGTTGATATTCGGATTGCTGCGACAATTGCTTATCATTAATAGACAAAAATATGTTGGTCAATTGCCTTTCACAAATACTATTATGGCCCCAATTGTAATTAAATATGAAGAAAAACTTATTATGGCATCTGGCAAATGGTATGTCTATCCTTTATAATAATAGTGCTCGTCTTCTGATGGATTGTTAGACTCCCAAGCGGTGTAAGGATGATTATAGTGACCAACACCACCGCCGCCACTACCGTGTACGTGCAAATGCACCGGCTGAGCTGACGATAACCAAGGTGTCTGATGTTGCGGCTGTATAATTGTGTAAAATTTACCAAACAGTGCGCTCAACTTTAACACCAGCAACATCACTCCTATAAAGAAACGACAAACAGAATGAAAAAAAAGAGAGAGAATAAAGTAAATACATTTTAATATGCACTTTGTAAAATAAAAATAACTCATTAAATTGATCGCTTCAATTATTGAGTTATTAATTGGCGATAAAATTATTTTCATCTACATTTATTAGTTTGTATGCTTTGTATGTGGTGTCCTTTAAAGTTTCTAATGGATTTGCATTGGACAATGGAGATAACTATGTCACCAGGAAGTCTGTCATAAATTCAGGTCCCGCACGTGGGGTCAATATCAATTTCTCTTTTCAATTGGTTTTTTTTTCTTTTTTCGTTATACAATTGCTCAATTTTTCTTTTTATATATCACCATATTAAATACTTCCAAACTGACTATCATTGTAACAATATGTGTAGATTCTTTTTGGATATTTTCAATGTGAAATAAATATATACGACTGTAAGATCCGTTATATTGACATTCTTTTACCTATTCAAATTAGATAACTTGACATTAGTAGTGGTATGTAGCGTATATACTCACCAATAGCCAGTCCCTTCAATGATATTACAGTGAGGAAAATGAGTATTGTCGTTATAACACCCATTTTAAACATCATTGGCAGCATCATAAATTGCAATCGTTTCTGAGCAAAAGTTCTTCCTAGCAAAAAAAAAAAAAAAAATAATGACAATGAACCAAAAAAATTTACAGTTACAAAAATTAAATTATAATAATAATTATTACTCACCTTGAATTCCTGGCTCAACACCAAAAATATAATCACCCAATTGAGTAATACCATTGGCTAAATTATTATTTTCATCTATTTTTCGAATGTCTTGATATTGCACTGTCGCAAATGTACAATCACCCAGTACCAATACGAGAAGAGCAAAGTGTAACCGGCCAATCATATTCATTTTCACTGTTTTGTAACACCACGCACGTGCAAAACAGGTATATACCAATGAAGATGATGATGATGATGATGACGAAGATAATGATAATAATAGTTGAAGTCAACGATTGAAAAATTCACTGAGATGGTGAGCAATTTGTCGACAGTGGGCAATTGGTTAAAGAACGTTGGATTGTGTTGCGCGACCGGTACTGAACGAACACAGCAAGCCAACGTGTTATTCGGCGAACAGACCAATTTAGACTTGGACTTGTGATGCGTTAAAGGAAGACACTAGAGTATTAAGGAGAACGTCGCGCATCACTCTCTGCGCAGTATACGATGTATATTCCGTATGCCAAGAGGTGCTTTGGCCACCGTTTCCTCAACTTGCCGCTTATCCCTTTAAAAGTATCCAATTGCTCACTACGTATGATACACTCGAACGAGTTCCACAATGCAATGTGCACGACGAGATATTCGTGACTACTTCACGCACATATTGAACAGGCGTATTATATAAATGCAATCGTTGAAACGAATCGCCGGTATATTTTTTATATTTTTTATTTCTCTCTATTGTATTATTAAATGGTATCTTTTTTTATCTGCTATTTATATAGGAATGTACAAAAGATGAGATATCGATTGGAACCAATTCTATATTTGAATTCTGCTGCAAGAACATTTGAAATTAAATTGTGAACCTGTGAAGCTGCATTTTTTATTCATTGCTTTAATGGACGTGTTGTTGGAGAGATAAAAAAAAATTTTAATGGAGCTTGGAGTTTATACGAGGTAAAGCCAGTTTTTCAACATGTTTCTCCCAGCACATGAAGTAACGAGTAATTATTATTATGAGCGATCGTAGAATAGATTGATGACTTCAATGGAATTTCTAAGAACAATTATTGTGTTACAGTAATATTAATATTTATATTTGATTCAACATCCTTTGAAGAAGGAAGATATTTATGTTGCTTTATTTTTATTTGAGGAATTTATATGTGAAGAATAGTAAATGATATATTGGGTGTATAAAATTTTAAGTTACAGCTTTGTGGGCAGTGTACCCTAAAATAAATCACTGAAAAGTATT
Source organism: Galerucella tenella (assembly GCA_910591685.1). Taxonomy (NCBI): domain Eukaryota; kingdom Metazoa; phylum Arthropoda; class Insecta; order Coleoptera; family Chrysomelidae; genus Galerucella; species Galerucella tenella. Next base: position 14,538 of record CAJUYH010001314.1, on the reverse strand, counting down.
GCAGGAATAAAAGATGATCGGTAACACAGGTTTATCTGTTTATTTATAGTCTTGGGCGGTCAAAGAAGAAGAAGAAGAAAACGAAAAGGTTTTCCCAGCAACATCCTCGCCTCCAACTATATAAGTCAATTGAAAAAATGTATGTCTTGCAGTATGCGAATAACATCCTCTCCCCCTACACTTTCCTCTTCTCAAGGACTTAAAAATCTAACCCCCTTCAGCAATGCTTATTTCTATATAACATACAACCGGCAATTTAATAAAAACCAAAGAAATAAACAAATTAATTTTTTTTATTACGAGTAATTTTAATACATTATTCAACATTAAAATAATTCTCGTTCGTTGAAATCAATAGCTACGATAGCGAGATTGATGAAGGATCAATTTATCGACGTGCCTCGTCCAGTCTCCATATAATGATTCTTGGAGGCCATGAACCTGTCTCGATAACCCTGAAGATCCAGAAGTGAAGCAAAAATGGAAATGCCGACATACCCGGTCGTCAACGTATACACATACACATACATGTATTTGTGTCCTTCCACGAATACGTATGGATTGGAGGATGTGAGTATAGTGGTTTGAGCAAGTGCACCAGCTTCACCATAAATGAGGATTGGTCAAGATGTTCCATAGGTTTCGCAACACATTCGCTTCGCGACCGCGAACATGAGAGCACTTAACTCTCAACGCCAACAGGCAACTACACTGTGTACACTTGTATCAATTCTCATCGTTTTCATTCTTGATATCCATGGCACGCATTCAAGAAGCGTTGTACCAGATGACCAAGTGATTGACAAGAGTCTCCAAGCTGACGGTAAACTTGATACTGCATTGAAGATTGTTGAGGGAAATCAGGGAATTGTTCAAGAGCAAGCTGAAAAAAATGACGCTGGTAAGTTAACGATTGATTCGGGCGAGAGCGTTAAGGTGGTGGGTGCTATAAAGGATGAAGGCATCCGGAGATTCGACTCCAATGTCGAGGTCGAGGTTGAAGAATCCAATAAAGCAATTACGCCAGAAGTGATTGCTGCCAAACCTACGAAAGATGACATTATTACCAAAGTTATAATAGTTAATGATCAGCAAGATGATATTGATGAATCGAATCAACAAAAGCGCTCGGTACAGAGCTCCCACGAACCAATTAACGATGACAATGCAAAAATAAATGCAGAGATTATCGATGAGGGAGCAAAGGGGCTGAAATCAGTTGAAAATGTCCATGTTGAACAAATACCAGAATTGATTCCAGTTGCTGTGGATCATGTTGATATTTATCAAAATATATCACCGGAGGTAGGTAATGCGAGAAAGTCACTGATAAATGTTGATGATGATGAGAATGAGGGAAAAAACAGGGACGAGGTGCGAAATGAAAGAAGCCATGTTGCAAAAGAGGAGAAAAAATTGGAAAATACAAATCAACAATCCAAGGTACAGCAGTGGAAAGAGCAAGCGCTATTACTTCAAGGTCAGTTAAAAAATAATTCATTTATTCAACGTTTGAAGGAGCAGGCAATCGAAGTGCTACCTGATATACCTAAATTTAATGAAAATCAATTGTTGCAATTGTTGAAAACGATATCGTCGAAAAAATATTCTGGTTCGACGGAATCATATATTGAATCTATGGACACAACAATTTTAAATGAAAGTGAACTAGAGATATTTAAATGTGCTGAGGGTTTAGTGGCACAGAAGCAACGTCAGACGTTTTCTGAAAATATATTTGAATGTTTCCGCGGTTTGAGTATTTTGAATTGCATGAGAATTTTCATCTGGCCTATTATTGTTGATAATGTACCAGAATCAATCAGTCAAAATTTTCCCAGTCTTCCTATTGAAGTATCAATATCTGATTTGATCCCTGGCAACCGTGACAAACCGAAAACTGTACGTGCAACTACTGCAGTTCCACAGCAACGATTAATTACCCCAGAGCTTGTTGTCGCAAATATTCTCAAGGATGCTTTAGAAAGCAATATTCACGATGACAAATTGCCTACTTATTTTAATTCGGAGAATGAGACATTAGTTAAATTATTGACGCCAGGTCAAATTGAAATATTGAAGACTGCGGAGAAATTTTTGCCGGAATCAGCAAGAGAAGAATATTCCAATAGTATGTATTCCTGCGTACGACGATTTGAATACTTTAGTTGCATCAAATATTTTGCTTGGCCAATGATTAAACAACATTTCCCAGCGCTCCCTGAGTTCCCAGACTACCAAAGTTGGTATCCGTCAACAATTAGCGTTTATCCAGACTATCCGATACTTCCTTTCACACATTATCAAGAAGAAAATGGTGAATTACCTGAAGTAGTTGAGGCTGATGAAATAAGAAACAGAAGCCCACGGCCAGAAACACTTATTGTCAATATTTTGAAAAATACTCTCGATCAGCAATCAAGGCAGCCCCTGTCTTCGTCAATAACGTCGCTGAATGAAGATGCAAAATATATGACCGCAGAGCAATTGAAATCAATTCAAATGGCTGAACAGCTCATTCCAGACTCACATAGAGCTGATTTTGTCGCAAAAACTATGGAATGTATCAAACAGTATGGTTATTTGACCTGTACAAAGCATCTGACTTGGCCCACGATTCGTGAACATCAGCCACGTTTCCCAAATTTTCCAGATCTTAGTAGTTGGTTTGGTACTTATACTAATCCACAATTCTCCGATTTAATTAGTCTGATACCACAACCACCATCACTGTCGGGGTTGATTCCAAGTATTTCAGTCGGAGGTAGTACTCAAACTGGTTTGGGCTCTATATCAGGAAGTATAAGCACTGGTGGTGGTGGTGGTGGTGGTGGTGGTGGACAAGGTGGTAGCCAAAGTGGTGGTCAAATTGGCGGCGGAGGTCAAGGAGGTAGCGGTGGCCAAACTGGCGGCGGAGGTCAAGGAGGTGGCAGTGGCCAAATTGGCGGCGGAGGTCAAGGAGGTGGCGGTGGCCAAATTGGCGGTGGAGGTCAAGGAGGTGGCGGTGGCCAAATTGGTAGTGGAAGTCAAGGTGGAGGTAGCAATCAAGGAGGAGGTGGTGGGCAAATTGGTGGCGGTGCTATAATTGGTGGTGGCAGTCAAGGAGGAAGTGGTGGAAGTGGAGGACAAATTGGTGGCCAGGGAGGAAATAATGGTCAAATTGGTGGAGGCAGTACCGGCGGATCAGGTTCTACTGGTGGTCAAAGTGGAAATCCAGGAGGCATTATCATTATAATTCCTGGAAATGGACAAGGAGGTGGTAGTGGAAGTTCAGGCACCGGTCAAATAAATACAGGAGGTAATACAGGAGGTGGTCAAATTGGTGGCGGCAGCGGCGGCGGCGGCAATGGTGGTCAAACCGGTAGTGGTGGAATTTCTTGGGGTGGACAAGGTAGCCAAGGAGGAAATACTGGTGGTGGGGGCGGTAGCCAAGGCAGCAATAATGGTGGTGGAATATCGGCTGGTGAGTAATAAAAAAAAAGAAACAACACAGTTGTTTCAATAAATCGGTAACGTTAAAAATTCAATTCAATTTATTGATATGCAATTTACTGTCAACATAAATTTATTTTATGCAAGGGGGTGGCGGTGGAATAGCTTGGGGAGGCCAAGGTAATCAAGGAGGAAATACTGGCAGTAGTCAACCGGGTAATGGTGGAATTTCATGGGGTGGACAAGGCAGTCAAGGAGGAAATACTGGGAGCAATCAACCGGGTAATGGTGGAATAACTTGGGGCGGTCAAGGTAATCAAGGCGGAAATACTGGTAACAGTCAACCTGGTAATGGTGGAGTAACTTGGGGTGGTCAAGGTAGTCAAGGCGGAAATACTGGCAACAGTCAACCTGGTAATGGTGGAGTAACTTGGGGTGGTCAAGGTAATCAAGGCGGAAATACGGGCGGCGGCCAAAATGGCAATGGTGGAAGTAGCATTACTATCATTATTCCTGGCAATAGTCAAATTAGCAATGGTGGAAATTCAGGTAGTGGTCACAAAATCATTTATTTGTGGATCGTCTAAAATGTTTCCTGAAAGAAATTTACTAAAACGTTTATATTCTTCATATTCATTCTCTCAAGATCCGGGTAATCAATGGGGAAACTCAGGTAGTGGTCAAATCAATACGGGAGGAAGACCAACTGGCAGTGGATCAGGTACTGTTTCAGTTCCAATAGGATCACCCGGACCTCAAGGTATATCAGAAGAACGCGCAATTGTGCATTTTGACTCTAATCAGCTTAAAACAAATTAATACATTAGTGCCTTCTCTCTTTTTTTTTTTCGTTTCTTTCAGCTCCTAATAATCAATGGGGAGGAAACCCAGGTAGTAGTCCAACTGGTAGTGGTCTAAGTGGAAATGCACCAAGTACTGGGGGAATCCCATCAGGATCACCGGGAGGTCAAGGTACAATAGAAGAAATGATAATTATACATCTTCGCGTCGATTTTCAACTTGAAATAAATTTATATGTTATCATCATTTTCTTTTTTAAGTTCCTGGTAATCAGTGGGGAGGAAGTCCGAGTGGTGGCCAAATCTCGGGAGGATCGCCTGGAACTCAAGGTATATTAGAAAAACGCACGATTGTACATTTTGGCATCAATCAATTTGAAACAAATTTATATATCAGCATTTTTCTTCTTTAAGTTCCTAGTAATCAATGGGGAGGAAGCCCAAGTAGTGGCCAAATCCCAACAGGATCAATTGGAGGTCAAGGTACCGCAGCACAAAGCCCAGTTATAATCTTTAACATTAGCTTAGTCCGCGTCATCGTTTTAATATGTTCATATTTTTTTGTCAATTTCTTTTCACCATGAAGCTCCTACTAACCAATGGGGAGGAAGCCCAGGTAGTGGTCAAGTTGGTGGTGGACTGAGCGGAAATGCACCGAGCCCTGGTGGAATTCCATCAGGATCACCTGCAGGTCAAGGTACAATAGAAGATAGCAGTATTGCAATTTCTAACAATAGCTCTGTCTAGATTTTTGTTCCAACAATTTCATTTTTTTATCTTATACGTTTTATTTTGTAGCTCCTGGCAATCAGTGGGGAGGAAGTCCAAGTGGTGGCCAAATCCCAACAGGATCACTTGGAGGTCAAGGTAACACAGAACAGTTATAAATTTTAACATTAGCTTAGTCCACGTTATTGTTTTAATATCTCCATATTTTTTTGTCCGTTTCTTTTCACCATGAAGCTCCTACTAATCAATGGGGAGGAAGCCCAGGTAGTGGACAAGTTGGCGGTGGAATGAGCGGAAATGCACCGAGCCCTGGTGGAATCCCATCAGGTGCACCTGTAGGTCAAGGTACAATAAAAAAAAAATCATACTTATGAATCTTGATGACAATCAATTTGAAATAAATTTATATATTATCGTTATTTTTATTGTTAAGCTCCTGGTAACCAATGGGGCGGAAGCCCAAGTGGTAGCCAAATCCCAACAGGATCAGCTGGAGGTCAAGGTACCACAAAAGACAGCACAATTATAAGTTTCAACATTACCTTAGTCCACATTATCGTTTTAATAATATCATATTTTATTGCCTATTTTCATTCACCATGAAGCTCCTACTAACCAATGGGGAGGAAGCCCAGGTAGTGGTCAAGTTGGTGGTGGACTGAGCGGAAATGCGCCGAGCCCTGGTGGAATCCCATCAGGTGCACCTGTAGGACAAGGTACAATGAAAAAAAATCATAATTATGAATCTTCATGACAATCAATTTGAAATAAATTTACATATTATCGTCATCTTTATTGTTAAGCTCCTGGTAACCAATGGGGAGGAAGCCCGAGTGGTAGCCAAATCCCAACAGGATCAATTGGAGGTCAAGGTACCACAGAACAAAGCCCAGTTATCATTTTTAACATTAGCTTCGTCCACGTTATCGTTTTAATATGTTCATAATTTTTTGTCCATTTCTTTTCACCATAAAGCTCCTACTAACCAATGGGGAGGAAGCCCTAGTAGTGGTCAAGTTGGTGGTGGACTGAGCGGAAATGCACCGAGCCCTGGTGGAATCCCATCAGGTGCACCTGTAGGTCAAGGTACAATAAAAAAAAAATCATACTTATGAATCTTGATGACAATCAATTTGAAATAACTTCATATATTATCGTCATTGTTATTCTTAAGCTCCTGGTAACCAATGGGGAGGAAGCCCAAGTGGTGGCCAAATCTCACCAGCATCACCTGGAAGTCAAGGTAGAATAAAATGCCGAGTCATAAATTCAGGCGATAATTAGCTTAATTCAAATTTTCATATTTAATAGTTTCATTGATTTGTATCATTTTTTTCATGTTTTAGCTCCAAGCAATCAGTGGGGAGGAAGCCCAACCAGTGGTCAAATTAGTGGAGGACCAAGCACTGGTGGAATCCCAACAGGATCACCTACAGGTCAAGGTAGTTTAGGAAAAATTACATCCATAAATTCTGAAAATTGTTTGGACCAAATTTTTGTCGCAATAATTTCATTTATTTATCGTTTTCTCTTCATCTTTCAGCTCCGAACAATCAATGGGGAGGAAGCCCAGGCAGTGGTCAAATCAGTGGAGGACCAAGTGGAAATGTGCCAACTACTGGTGGAATCCCAACATCACCATCTGGCCAAGGTAATGCAGGAGGCACTATCGGTTATCCTGGTAACTCTGGAGGAAATACACCTTCACTTCCAAGCAATAATCCGATTCCCAGTGGAGGAAGCAGCCCGTCTGGTAATGGAGATGTCTCCGTCGGAACTCCTGGAATTGGTATAAGTAGTTGTAGAAAAGAATATTCATATTCGTCAGATTAGCGTTGGAGAGTTATCTTTTGTGATAATGTCTTAATGCAATCATTTTTTCAGGCCAATCTGGCACTCCAGGAACACCAAGTGGCAGTGGAACAGTTGGGCCTTCAAATACAGATCCAACGAATATTCAACCGGGCAGTGGGATAATTCCAGGTAGTGACTCTGTCCAAGGTGGAACGCCAACCGGATTGCCTGACGGTCAAGGTACTATTGACGGAACACCCATGGGAGGTACTGATAATTCTCCGAGCCCAGGCGGAAATGTAGGTGGTGATAGTGGAATCAATGCCGGTTACCCTGGAAATATGCCTGGAAGTGATATAGGCAGTGTACCCCTTTGCCCTTGTGTTCCGCCATCAAACAGTAATTCGCAAAATCTCAAAACATTGGAGCCACAAGTATTGAGTCTTCTGTCAAATCTGCGTTATTCCTCGTATCATTCTCCGCTTCGGATGCCGTATGCCCACGACAAAAACTCTTTGCTATGGTCTCGACTCAGCAAAGAGCAATTGGCAATAATGGGATTAGCCACAAATTTAATACCACATACGGGACGACGTGATTTGTTATCAAGATCACTTGGCTGTCTTCAAGGCGGTGCAGAATTTATGATTTGTGCGAGAGAAGTCATCTGGCCATATCTCGGTCTTTATCTTAGTAATATTCCAGAATTTCCTAATGAACAATCCAAGTTGTATGCGACACCAAAGGGATACACAGCTCCAAGATTTGATCAATTAGATTCTCAAGGGCAGTCACCACACAGTCGATTGAGTAATCAACCATCGTTGAGCCATCCATTCGAATTGAATCAAGCTAATTTGCTCAGTTTATTCGGGCAGCCCAATATCCAAATTGCAGCAAGATCTCCATTACAATCAGGTATATCAGCTAAAGCCAATGATGATCCAATTATTTCGGTTACCGGCAACAGATTCGTACCAATATTTTCCGATCAACCTGAGGCCGTTATTTTGAATATATTAAATACTATTTCCAAATCAACGCCTCAAGTAGATGAAGGAAAGTTTACTACTAGAATACCCGAATTCGTGACATTATTGAACTCATCCTTGAGTGAACAACAGGAGAATATCATGAAATTCGTTGAGAAATTATTGCCTGAGACAAGTCGCGGAAATATGTTTGAGGAAATGATTGGGTGCATTCGCTCAAACAATGACTTTGTGTCCTGCACTCGTGACACAATTTGGCCAAAATTGTCCGAATACTTTCCGCGAATTCCCAATTTTCCCGTTTTTCAACAGTTGAGAAACACCGAGAGTAATCCAGAAAATCTTCAACCACTTTCGGAGGATACTGCAGCAATATCAGAAACAAATGTCAAGACTGGTCATCATGGTGATGCAATGGTCACTATTACCGATACGCGTTTTGTTCCCATTTACAATGATCATCCTGAAGAAGTGATATTGAGACTTCTTACTACTCTTCAATCATCAAATAAACAAAATGAACCAATGTCATTTATCGTAAAGTCACAGCCATTTGCCACAGCGTTCACTGAGCAACAGAGTAAAATACTTTCTGTAGCGGAAAATTTGATCCCCGGCTCATTTCGTCTGGCGTTTATTGCGCAAATGAACGACTGCGTACGCATCAACAACTTTTTGGACTGCACAAGGGATATTGTATGGCCCGTAATGGGACAATTCTATCCGAGACTATCAACTTATCCGAATTTTGACAGTCTTCCGACTATTTCTGAGGGAGTGCCGCAACATCCAACACTACTTCCACCTCATCACGAAACCAATGATTACTCACGTGTGATTGCACCAACTGAAAATCAAATTCATCAGATTCCCCAAGTGCCAAATTTTGCGGGACACTTTTCAATCGTATCTGATTTTTCACCATTGGAACAATTACAACTCGCCCAACATTCTGTGCCCTTGAGGACCGTTCAGTCATCATCCGTGCATCCACATATTTCAATACACCCTGGAATAACTTCGTCAGTAGGTGAACAATCTCTAGCATTCAATTTGGCTTGATAACAATATTTGTTCTAGATCATTCAAACACTGATAATTAATTTTATAGGGACAGCAACAGCGGTACCAGGATTTCCAGGCCAACCAACCGAGATACTTTTAGATATATCACAAGAACGCGTGCCCGAGACTCATTTCTCACATAATGTGAGAAAACGCAGAAGTGCTGAAGATTTAATTGTGAATGACACACAAAGCCGGAATAAAGAAAATACTGAACATTTATCAAATCAAATGAAGGGCCCGATTTCAATTTCAAATCTAACGGAATCCGATGTTATTGAACTTCTTAACAAAATTACAAAAACGAGATTTGGTAGCGAAATTGAGAATGATGATCCATTTTTTCTTGAATCATTAAATTCAAGTGTCATTCAGTCATTAACCCTAGATCAAATTGCAATCTTGAAAATGGTGGAAAAATTGGGCATACAAAATGCAAGGGGGGTCGTTTCTCAAGTACTCCAATGCATTACCGGTCTCAGTTTTATTAGATGTATTGGCATTTTCATATTACCTTTGATAACGGGCGCTTTGCCAACGCTCAATTTACCTTTTGGCCGATCAAAATATTCGACTAAGGTCGAAGAAATTTTCAATGCAGAGTCCATTGATGCGGTTGAAAAACAACTACTTGATCAAAAAAAAACCGTAGAAAATATTTTAGTTGATTGGTATAAACATCTGACGGAAGAGAAGTATACGACGAATTATGGATCTGTGAGAATCGAAGGACATGGAAACGGTGAGATTGGAGTAAAATTTATGGGACTTAGAAATGCAAAAGGTGTAAAAATCAAAGACACCAAAAATTTACCGAGTATTTTAACCATAATTAGCGATATTATGGAAGACGTTTTGGATTCAAAACCTAATAATAACAAACCAAAAAAAGATAAAAAGGCGAAGAGTATAGAATTTAAATCGGATGAAATTCTTGAGCAGTCCGAAGAGTTTCAACAACGAAGCAATGATGAAAAAATAATAAAAATGTTCATCGAAAAATTGAAGCCAAATAATACGGCAGTGAATGGCGAAGATGAAAATAGATATTTAACAGTTGATGATGCTTATCGGGCTTTTGAAGTTCTATTTGGTACAAAAATGCGGGCAAGGTTTATCAATAAACTTGAGAGCATTTATCAGACAAACGACGAGCGTGAGGTAAATGAACCCGATGAAAAAGTGAAGGTTACACTACTAGACAGCAATGAAAATAAATTGAACCGCATTGACCAAAAGGAGGAAAAGCAATGGCACCATCATAACCAGCATCATAACAGGATTGAGAATGTTGATAGTGAAAAAAGTGATGCAGCGCTAGTTTTTCAATTCCCTCGCATCCATGAGAATGTTGAACTCGCTGAGAAGGTAACAAGCTCAATTGCCAGCTTGTCTCGACGCATGAAAAATAATATGGTGCAAATGATGCCGGGACTTGGTTTTGTCGTTACATTTTTTTTGCAAGTGGCATTGGCTCATGCTCGTGCAGCCGCATCAGTTGCCAGTTTAATCAGTAATATGGCATTGGGCTCTGCAGTTATGACACTCATGCAACAAACTTTACTTTCATCAAGAATTGAACCGAAAATTAAACACCTCTATGTGAATGCGCCGGAAACTGACACACCAATAGCTTGGTCGCCATAAACTACGCAAATACATTTCCACAAATATCAATATTTCAAGACTGCACTTTGACTGATATTGCAATAAATATTTTGGGGGTTTGAATAGTTTGATAGGGCTCACACGCATCAATTTTATATTTAGTTGCACTACATAATACGGGATTTCATGGTGTTGGGTAATTATTATTTTACATTTTGTGATCTTCAATTGATTGTATGCTCAATTAATTATAATATGACTATGCTATTAAACATATTAAAAAATTTATAAAATTATTCTCCAGGGAATATAAACATATATTTTGTCACACCATTATCCACTTTAATCAATTGTCATTTATATTTTATCATTCGCATGAATTTAACGACAAATAAATAAAAAATTGCGTGTGAAAAAAAAAATAAAAGAAAAGAAAAGGAGAAAAATGTCTTCATTATCCTTTGAAAATGTCTTTGGAGAATGTATTATCAAGTGAATTCCTGAAGTCTCCGACAATATTCGTCATCAGTTTATTTTCGGGTCAAGGCTAAGGCCAATCATACTGCAATATCCCATATATTTATTCATTCACTCTAATTTTGGCACCATGCACTATTCACAACGATTTATCAATGTAAAAAAAAAAAAGAGAAAAATAGAAAAGTATAATAATAAAGTGCTGGTGAGATCGCTGTGAGATAGATAGTTTCCGCTCGAGCGTTAAATTACAATGATAACTTGCGTCTATTCCTACAACATATAATCCTACATGAGATTGAACATGATTATACGCATCATAAAATTATCGGGATAATTTCGTCAACATCAGCTGAAGTTGAAGAAAGTAATTGTGAGTATAAACCGACGATCGGGAATTCAGCTACCGATTTTTATACTCATATACCATCAGAGATGTACATTTACAAAGTTTGATACAGTCAGTGATCTACTTTATTGAGTAACTGGACAATGATACGGTGAATAAAATTATCTATGCATTCACTTTCACCAAACACAGTGAATTAATCATCGGTTCATGATACACAATTGAATATAAATGCTACAATTTTAATCGCATGATTTACCCCATTTCTTACTTATTACATTATTATTATTGATAATATTATCAATATAAAATACTGTGAAAGCGTGAAAGTCTAAATGCAGCAATAGATTATAAAATTGAATAAGTGGACACCATACACATTTACCGGTGAGGCCCACGAACCAACTGGCCTTTCTCTTTGACTATATGGCTTTCGACGTGTTGAGCTCAGTTCTCGGATTAACTTCACTCAGGAACGATCACAATGTTTTAATCGTGGAGTTATCCTATTAATTTTTCCAATTTTTTTTTTTCCCTTCCAATTATCGCCACTGTCGTCGAATTATTTCAATTATGCGATGGCTCTTGTCATTACATGACAGTGATACTTCTGATTGCACAGTGAAAAGCCAACAATTTCAATGTGAATTATCATCGAAATAATATCAACAAAGGTAAGACAGCCTAAAAAATATTTTAGGAATTCATTTATTTATCCAAAGTATTTATGTTGGTATTTATATTAATAAATGTATGAATATATTTGAGATTCAAGTGATGAGTGTATGAGATGGAAAGAAAGTGGACGGTCTTGAACATGTGTTCAATTTGACAGACGTATAGTGGCGCAAGTGAGCGGTGACTTTAATCTATGATCATGCGCGATCAATATAATATGTTTCTTTTCAGTAATATTTTTCAATGTATATACAGTGAGTTGAATGAAAACGTGAAGACATTTGAGTCGATGAAGGTATCGATAATACCGAGAAAATGGTTTATATGTACATTGCCCTCTCAAGGCCAACCGGTAACCAATCGCAAAATACTAACGCACAAAGAAACATTAATAAATAAATAAAACAATAAATAATATATAAAGCTGACACATTGAATAGAGATCACGCTCTAGTGCCTACAGAAGACGGGAAAATTTTGTCACAATGTTAATTGTTGTACTCATTCTTTTATAATGACGGTATATAAATAACTACGCGAAAGTAGACCAGAAACTAGGATACTTCAATATATATTTATTTATTGCTACAACACTATTTAATATATTCATATTTATTTTTTTTCACATACGATTAATTATTAAGCGGAGCATATAATTATCTTCTACTATCAACAATAAAACTAATGTATCAATTTAGTTTCGTTTAAATAATCATAACGACGTTGCACTGTTAGTCACTTTATTTTTTATTCTGTTCAGTGAATCGTTCTGCTGTCAGTCATGAAATAAAATTGATATTGCATTATATATTTATATATATTTATTCAGCGAGGCATAACGTGCAACAGGGCGCGTTGGTGTTTACATATATGTATTTATCTAGTATTGCTTGTACGATGATTGCGTAAAATGTAAAGAACACAGTAGGAAACTTGATCGAGAAAGTAAATCTACACTGTACAAACAAAAGAAAAGATAAATGAACAATATATGGGTCCTTTACAATTTTTTTCTCCTCAATGTGAATCACTCCTGTGGATATATAAACATTTGCGATGAGAAATATTATTAAAAAAAAAAATAATAACGGAGAATTATATGTGACCTTACTATAACTGTTGGATTTTTTAAAATACACATTTATGACTGTATCCTATATATTTTTAGAAAGATGTTTCACGTCCCACTGGTTGTTCTTGGACTCGTCCTGCCAATTTTAGGCGGTTACATTCCACCAGGACCACGCTACACTTGCCCAAAGGAGCCCGCGTATATTTATCCATGTAAATGCATAAAAGGAAGTGATGTAGGACTTTTTATACGATGTGAAAATACAAATTTGGCTAGTCTCAGTTTGGCTTTTATCAATTTGGCCAATGAAGATGCGCCCATTGAGGAATTAACCATTTACAAATGTGCTATAGGTATGTATAGTTTATTCATTTATATTATTTTTTAATATTTGTTTTTGTGTTTTTAGCGAGATTGTATGGGCCGGCGTTATATCGGCTGGATGTTCGTGTTCTACGTATTATCGACACACCAATTCGATCAATTGAGGAGCACACATTTCTTGGTGTAAATAGAACACTCCAAGAGATTCATCTTATGCGAAGTGAGCTGGAAAAATTTCCACGTGAAGCGCTACAAATATTGGGAAATTTATCGGTAATGATTATATCGGGACACAGATTGACAACATTGGCTGGAAATATTTTTGGTGGCAGTATGGCAGCGGGAAAACTTGAGAAATTGGAAATAAGCAATGGAACATTGTCATCATTGCTCACTGATTCATTGACGCCATTGAAAAAATTGAAATCATTGAATTTACATGGGAATGAAATTGCGGAATTGAAGCGAAATCAATTTAAAGGATTGCGCGATACTGAATACTTGGATCTGTCACATAATTTAATTAGTAAATTGGATCCATCGCATTTAGCAGACCTTACGAAAATGGGATGGTGCAATTTGTCGCACAATGCTATTGGCGAATTGAAGAGAGGGACATTTGCAAGAAATACAGTTTTAAAAGTTCTCAATCTCAGTCATAATAAAATACGAAAGCTCGATTCAAATACTTTTCGTGGTATGAGATTTTTACGGCGATTATTTCTCAGTGACAATGAAATAAATGATGTTGGTCGTGGTACATTTGGATCAATTACAAGAATTGGTACAATTGATTTGGCACGCAATGCTATTAAAAAAATTGACTATCAAATGTTCAATCAACTGCAATATTCCGAATTGTTGGATGTATCAGAAAATGAAGTGACAATTATTGAAAAATTGGCATTTAAAGATTTATTTTTGGCTAAAATAAATGTTTCGCACAATCAGATATCAAAGATTGAGGCTGGGGCGTTTGAAAATTGTGCAAATATTACCGTTTTGGATATGAGTTACAACAAAATAGATAATATATCTAGGTTTGCATTTGACAGTACAACTTATGCAACAGAGTTGCAATTGAGCTATAACCTACTCACTGCTTTAAACCAGGTCAGTAATATTTATAACAAATTTATCGAATATGATATAACACAAATCCGGTTTATAAATTTTTGTTGATTCGATTCGTTTTTTTTTTTCTTCAGGTTCCGCTTC